>MUZC01000346.1:42643-122923 GCA_002072015.1 Radix auricularia | reverse complement strand
CCCCCCCCCCCCCCAAAAAAAAAGAATTTAAAAAAAAGAAATAAATAAAAATAAGATAATAATAATCGTATGATAAAATTTTCATTTCATGCAGGGAATAACTTTTCAAAAAATATTTTAATAATTCAAGTAATCCACTTTATCATTGGAAGAATCCTAACATCATTAACATCCACCTCCAAATTGTACCAAATTCTAATGTTTTACCAACACATTGAACTATAGCAACATGTTTACAATCTTTTTTAGACCACAGTTTTATGGCATCAATAGTGTAGCAACAGTAAATCAAAAGCAACGATGTTACGCACCAAACATAGTTGCTTTATTCTAGAAGCTTCTTTTAGCACTGACATCTGTCATTTTATCTGAGTTTTTGTCCATGTGTGTGACATGGGCACACAGACAGACACGGCATGGCATACACTGTAACCTATCAAAGGTATAGAGACTTTTCAATCTGCACCCGATTTTTTTATGTCCACCACGGCGAGGGTCTATATTACCGATTTCAAATAACCCCTTTTCATTTGGTGGTTCCTCTATTCCATTTATGACATTTATTTTTAAAGTTCAGGCGGCTTTCAAACATGTCGCTCAGACAGACAATAGACATACAATAGACAGACTATAGATAGACAATAGACATACAATAGACCCCAATCTCAACAACGAACTGTGATCTTACACGCTGGAAACAGCTGTCAATAACAACTGAGAGATTAGCTCCAGGGGTATACCTCGGACGTCGTGATACGGACACAAAGTAAGTCTCACTTGTTGAAGTGAGAACTCTAACTACCATGTACACAACTTGAAACATACCTACAGGTAGTCACACCACTTGGGCTTGGGGGGGGGGGACCTGGGGGGGCGGGTGTTGTTACTTAGGTAGACAGAATGGTAACGGATCGAGGGATCGATTGACAGCATTATCGACTAGATGGGACTGAGAACGGCTTTTGGGTTTCGTTTTCTTTTGTCGGTCCAGAGATTTTTCTTATCTCTTTGAGTTCAGCGAATTAAGCTCGATTAGACGCGTTAGACCAAATGTTGTATGTTGGCCCACATGTTGTATGTTAGCCCCATGTTGAATGTTAGCCCACATGTTGAATGTTGGCCCATATGTTGAATGTTGGCCCATATGTTGAATTTTGGCCCATATGTTGAATGTTGGCCCATATGTTGTATGTTAGACCACATGTTGTATGTTGGTCCACATGTTGTATGTTACCCCATATGTTGTATGTTGGCCCACACGTTGATGTTGGCCCATATGTTGTATGTTGGCCCATATGTTGTATGTTAGTCCACATTTTGAATGTTGGCCCATATGTTGTATGTTAGCCCACATGTTGTATGTTGGCCCATATGTTGAATGTTGGCCCATATGTTGAATGTTAGCCCACATGTTGATGTTGGCCCATATGTTGTATGTTAGTCCACATGTTGATGATGGCCCATATGTTGTATGTTGGCCAACATGTTGAATGTTGGCCCACATGTTGTATGTTGGCCCACATGTTGTATGTTGGCCCACATGTTGTATAATGGCCCACATGTTGTATGTTAGCCCACATGTTGAATGTTAGTCCACATAATGTATGTTAGCCCACATGTTGAATGTTAGTCCACATGTTGTATGTTGGCCCACATGTTGTATGTTGGCCCACATATTTTAGGTTGGCCCACATGTTTTATGTTAGTCCACATGTTGATGTTGGCCCATATGTTGAATGTTGGCCCACATGTTGAATGTTTGCCCATATGTTGAATGTTGGCCCATATGTTGAATGTTGGCCCACATGTTGAATGTTAGCCCATATGTTGTATGTTGGCCCATATGTTGTATGTTGGCCCACATGTTGTATGTTGGCCCACATGTTGTATGTTGGCCCACATGTTGTATGTTAGTCCACATGTTGTATGTTGGCCCACATGTTGTATGTTGGCCCACATGTTGTATGTTGGCCCACATGTTGTATGTTGGCCCAAATGTTGTATGTTAGTCCTCATGTTGTATGTTAGCCCATATGTTGAATGTTAGCCCATTTGTTGTATGTTGGCCCATATGTTGAATGTTAGCCCATATGTTGAATGTTGGCCCACATGTTGAATGTTGGCCTACATGTTGAATGTTAGCCCATATGTTGAATGTTGGCCCATATTGAATTTTGGCCCATATGTTGTATGTTAGCCCACATGTTGAATGTTGGCCCATATGTTGAATGTTGGTCCACATGTTGAATGTTAGTCTATATGTTGAATGTTGGTCCACATGTTGTATGTTGGCCCACATGTTGAATGTTGGCCCATATGTTGAATGTTAGCCCACATGTTGATGATGGCCCATATGTTGTATGTTTGCCCATTTGTTATATGTTAGTCCACATGTTGATGTTAGCCCATATGTTGTATGTTAGCCCACATGTTGAATGTTAGCCCATATGTTGATGTTGGCCCACACGTTGATGTTAGCCCATATGTTGTATGTTAGTCCACATGTTGATGTTGGCCGATATGTTGAATGTTGGCCCACGTGTTGAATGTTAGCCCATATGTTGTATGTTGGCCCAAATGTTGTATGTTAGTCCTCATGTTATATGTTAGCCCACATGTTGAATGTTAGCCCATTTGTTGTATGTTGGCCCATATGTTGAATGTTAGCCCATATGTTGAATGTTGGCGCACATGTTGAATGTTGGCCCACATGTTGAATGTTAGCCCATATGTTGAATGTTGGCCCATATGTTGAATTTTGGCCCATATGTTGTATGTTAGCCCACATGTTGAATGTTGGTCCATATGTTGAATGTTGGTCCACATGTTGATGTTGGCCCACATGTTGAATGTTTGCCCACATGTTGAATGTTAACCCATATGTTGAACGTTGGCCCATATGTTGAATTTCGGCCCATATGTTGTATGTTAGTCATCATGTTGATGTTGGCCCATATGTTGAATGTTAGCCCACATGTTGTATGTTAGCCCATATGTTGATGTTGGCCCACACGTTGATGTTGGCCCATATGTTGTATGTTAGTCCACATGTTGATGTTGGTCCATATGTTGAATGTTGGCCCACATGTTGAATGTTAGCCCATATGTTGAATGTTGGCCCATATGTTGAATGTTGGCCCATTGTAGAATGTTGGCCAACATGTTGAATGTTAGCCCACATGTTGAATGTTAGCCCATATGTTGTATGTTGGCCCATATGTTGAATGTTAGCCCATATGTTGAATGTTGGCCCACTTGTTGAATGTTGGACCACATGTTGAATGTTAGTCTATATGTTGAATGTTGGCCCATATGTTGAATGTTAGCCCACATGTTGAATGTTAGCCCACATGTTGATGTTGGCCCATATGTTGTATGTTGGCCCACATGTTGTATGTTGGCCCATATGTTGAATGTTAGTCCACATGTTTATGTTGGCACATATGTTGAATGTTAACCCATATGTTGTATGTTAGCCCCATGTTGTATGTTAGCCCCATGTTGTATGTTAGCCCCATGTTGTATGTTAGCCCACATGTTGTATGTTAGCCCCATGTTGTATGTTAGCCCCATGTTGTATGTTGGCCTCATGTTGTATGTTGGCCCCATGTTGTATGTTGGCCCCATGTTGTATGTTAGCATCATGTTGTATGTTAGCCTCATGTTGTATGTTAGCCCCATGTTGTAAGTTAGCCTACATGTTGTATGTTAGCCCACATGTTGTATGTTAGCCCCATGTTGTATGTTAGCCCCATGTTGTATGTTAGCCCCATGTTGTATGTTAGCCCCATGTTGTATGTTAGCCCAAATGTTGTATGTTAGCCCCATGTTGTATGTTAGCCCCATGTTGTATGTTAGCCCCATCTTGTATGTTTGCCCCATGTTGTATGTTGGCCCCATGTTGTATGTTGCCCCATGTTGTATGTTGGCCCCATGTTTTATGTTGGCCCCATGTTGTATGTTGGCCCCATGTTGTATGTTAGCCCCATGTTGTATGTTAGCCACATGTTGCATGTTAGCCCCATGTTGCATGTTAGCCCACATGTTGTATGTTAGCCCCATGTTGTATGTTGGCCCCATGTTGTATGTTGGCCCCATGTTGTATGTTTGCCCCATGTTGTATGTTGGCCCCATGTTGTATGTTGGCCCCATGTTGTATGTTAGCCCCATGATGTATGTTAGCCCCATGTTGTATGTTGGCCCCATGTTGTATGTTGGCCCCATGTTGTATGTTGGCCCCATGTTGTATGTTGGCCCCATGTTGTATGTTAGCCCCATGTTGTATGTTAGCCCCATGTTGTATGTTAGCCCCATGTTGTATGTTAGCCCACATGTTGTATGTTAGCCCACATGTTGTATATTAGCCCCATGTTGTATCGGGTCGACTGCCTTAACCACGATCGACAGAGTGTGTTTACCTGGTGAGACATTTGTGTTGACATTGATAGAAACACGTGAAGCAGCCGTCCGTATCATTTTGTTTCAAGTCTCATAACGCGGTGGCCGCTCCTACTCCTACCCTTTGGGGCATACATTATGTTATCACCGCTATGACATATCATTACTTTTCAACTCACTATTAGATCATTGATTATTTTTGAACGCTTGTATCATCAGCATTATCTTAGGCGTTATAGTCAATATTTCCTTCAGGTGTTTTAGAATGTGGAAAAAAAATTGTATAACACTCGTGTGAAAAAAGTGAACTTCTATTTTAATTGAAAAACTTCAAAATCATACAAAAACGAAAACTATCTAAAACTTTGCTGCGTGGTAAATCTAAACTGTTGTACGGCGCCGCTCAGATGCCTGTGCGGTCGCGCTGCTTAAAGGAAACATTGTTTACAGGTCATGCGGAGCCCCAGCCTGTTCAGTTACTTCCTTCTGAACCGCTCCCCCCCCCCAGCAGTAGGTATTTTATTTTTCTTATACTCCTGTGAAATTTTCATCTAAAGATTGTTGATTATACTTTCGGTAGGCATCAAAAATTATATCTGCTGGGAAAAGACTTTCTGACCACTGGTCACGTTGCACATACCGTTGTCTGCTCTCGCTTCTCTGACTAAACTTTAATCTTCGTCGAAAGGAGAGAAACAATTAGAACATAAAATATTACCTTTGCAATATTACTGATCTTTAATAACAATTGAATCGGATGTATTTTGAAACGAAATATCAAAGCGCTTGGTCATATATATATGATGTTTTTTAAACATCTACATTCATTATATGAAAATCTGATAACTTTAACTTTATAATTTGTTCTGGTGTCGTCTAAAATTTCACGAAGATGAAAGGGGGTAGGTCAATGATCAGTGACCATGGGTCAATTACACCATTGGTGTTAAACCGTGAAATCTGTGGGGTGATGGAGTCTCGTTGAGGGCATATAAAGCCACTAGATCCGCTCCTTTTCGGGTGACGTCAACACAATAAAATATATTGGGAGATCAAACAAACAAGCTTGCTAAAGCCTGGCGTGGGTGTACATAAAATTCAAACGTAGTTTTGTCCACCGTAAACAGTTCCAATGGGTAGGGGCTGTGGTAACAAAGGAGGTCTCCAGCATGCAACATTTGATATAGTGTTTTACTTTTCGGTGGCCCAGAGATTGTGGAACTGTTTTCCTCAACTTTTTCAAGGGTGACACCATAAAGACAAATAACATTAAAATTTGCTGACCTGTTATTTTTTAGAGAGTTTTTGAACATCAGAGCACAATGATTACGTCACGCTGGCATGGATAGTGTTAGCGATATGATAGAGAGCCGTCATCAACCAAAAAGAGTATTTATTAACTATGGTTTGAAAACATGTTGTTTACTGTCAGCATTGTAGTCAGAAACTTTATCAACCAAACCAAAAAACAGAAGAAAAAATCCGAAAACATGTTTTTTTCCAACGTACCATCAATTTTGTTCAAAAGACCAGGTCTTTGTTTCACCTTGTCATTGTTATTGACGTCACAGGTTGCCGTGAAGGTGGTCAACAAGAAACTTTTAGTGCAACGTGAGGTCGCCAGACGTCACTTCCGGCGGGAGACCCTGCTACTTCAGCGTGTGTCCCATCCCAACATTGTGAAACTGTACGAGGCCATGGAGACCTGCAACTCTTACTACCTCGTTTTCGAACTGGTCAACGGCGGAAGTTTGCTTGACCTACTGGCTAAAAAGTAAAATTGAAAATTTTGCACTATGTGAACTCGGGCTTTTTTTAGGACTTTCACATTTGAAATGATTTTGTATTGTTAGTTCGAATAGATTTATTACGATAAGTTTAAATGTATCAGAAAAATTATATATNTATATATATATATATATAATGTATTTTTTATAATAAAATATAATATAATCATCGCCCGGTCTCTGGTCTCTGATTGCTGAGGTATTGATACCCACACATCAGTCTATCAGTCGATGGAGCTATACATCATTTTATTGTCCTAGTAATTCCAAATACTTACACGGGGAAATCTTTCGGGTTGAAAGGATTTTATTGCATGTTTTAAAGATGGAACAGCGATCGAGCAATTTATTTAATTAAATAATTTTTTATTTTTTTTAAGAGGACAATTTTCAGAAGATGAGGCCCGTCGTTATCTGAGACAAGTGACATCAGCTGTTGATCATCTCCACCGATCTGATGTGGTTCACAGGTCAGTGATTTCAGATCAGTAGCTGGAAGATGTGGATTTACGACAGTGAGACATGGGATCAAAGCAGTTGAATATGAGATGATTGCAGTAAAATAGGGAACCATGACGGTAAAATACGGGATAATATGGCAGTAGAATATGGACTCATGACGGTTATATACGGGATAATATGGCAGTAGAATAGGGAACCATGGTGGTAAAATACGGGATAATATGGCAGTAGAATATGGAACCATGACGGTTATATACGGATAATATGACAGTAGAATATGGAACCATGACGGTTTTATACGGGATAATATGGAATTAGAATATGGAATCATGACGGTAATATACGGGATTATATGGCAGTGGGATTTGGGATAATAGTGTAAGGCTAGAATTGATTAAGTACATAATAGTCAAGTTTGGCAGTGGGACGGCGAAAGTGGATTACTTCCAATACGGATTAAGGAATTGTTTGTATGAGCTACCCCACAAGATTGATTCAAGGCTTGTTGTGAGTAAAAACAAATCCCAAAGGCATAGAGCTACAGATGGTGGGAGTATTGACTGACAATTCTGAAGTTGTCTTCCTTGATTAAGTACGATCAAACATGGGTACAAATTGTCCATGGCATCTAATTTTTTCTATTCTCAGAGATATAAAGCTCGAAAATCTCCTGATTGACAGCAATGGTGACGTGAAACTGGTCGGTAAGTGTGGAACGTAAGACTGTAGCACATACCGTAACACATACCGTAACACATACCGTAACACATACCGAAACACATACCGTAACACATACCATAACACATACCGTAACACATACCGTAACACATACCGTAACAGTTACTTTCGTGAAACGTTTCGACGTGTTCTTTGCTTGTTTTTATCTTGCCTTACATGTACAAAAACAAAAACGATGAGAAAATTATTTTAAGTATTTTAAGTGCCAAAGTTAAATGCATAATTGATTGTAAGTTGTGAAGAGGTAGCATGTTGTATGTAAGACACAGACCCCATGTTGTATGTAAGACACAGACAGCATGTTGTATGTAAGACACAGACAGCATGTTGTAGGTAAGACCACAGACCGTATGTTGTATGTAAGACCACAGACCGTATGTTGTATGTAAGACCACAGACCGTATGTTGTAGGTAAGACCACAGAGCGTATGTTGTATGTAAGACCACAGAGCGTATGTTGTATGTAAGACCACATACCGTATGTTGTATGTAAGACCACAGAGCGTATGTTGTATATAAGACCGCAGACCGTATGTTGTATGTAAGACCACAGACCGTATGTTGTATGTAAGACCACAGAGCGTATGTTGTATGTAAGACCACAGACCGTATGTTGTATGTAAGACCACAGAGCGTATGTTGTATGTAAGACCACAGACCGTAAGTTGTATATAAGACCACAGACCGTATCAGTTAGCTTAGGACTAAGTAAACATATGTATTCAACTATTCATGTGTGTTTATTTAGCTTCGAATTGAAATTTCTTTGTGTTTTCAGAAGATCTATATTAGGTTAACGTATTTGTATTAAAAGAATGTTTCTTTCACGATAAACTTAGCTGATGATTACCGTCTTGTATGTGGTTCTTATGATATCAATGTTAACTAAATGCATTAATACTTAGGGGCCATCCATGAATGTCGTCACTCGATTAGGGGGGAGGGGGTAACGCATTTAGGACGATGTGTGACGAGGATGAGATTATGAAATGTGACGTCACATCAAAAAAGCGCAACTTCAAATAAAAATTACACTATATATTTGATTGCTGCAAGTTATTTAAATGGCGTTTCAAACGGCTTCAAGTGTTAAGATATTAGAGAGCTGGTTTACACTAAATGCCTTGATATTTTCAAAAAGTTATTTGAAAAATGATTATTTTCAATTTAAAAATAAGACTTCTGAAGTGGGGGGGGGGGATCAAAGTTTTTTTTGATAAAGTGTGACAAAGGAGGAGAGGTTGAAAAATTGGCAAAAATCATTTATGGACCACCCTTTATATGTAAATTATTAAGTTTATGTAAAGCATGTGAGCCCGTTTCCTTACTGGTTAACAGCTCTTTAAAAAATATCTATTTGATACTATTATTATTATCAACGTCGTACGGAGTAAAGAATAGCTTCATAATGGATATTTGAAAAGACTTAATGTAACTAACACTTTGAAGGACAAAGGCTGAATTTTCTTGACGTGCGTAATTATTTGTTTTTTCGCTCGCTCAGATTTCGGTCTCAGTGCTGTGTGCCACGACAGTGACCACCAGCTGAGCACCCAATGTGGCAGCCCGGTTTACGCCGCCCCTGAGCTGTTTGCTGGGAGGAAATACGGCAAACCCGTGGATCTATGGAGCATGTGAGTCAAGTATTTGTATTATAAATCAATTCGCGTCGGCCTTGGGGCCTGACGGATGAGATTTTGGTTGGTCAGGTGACGTAGACCATTTCACGTCCCAGGGGGCGTTTCTTTCACTGTGCGCATGTCAGACAGGCACTTCATCAAAGGCGAGAAATCCTTCCAGTTAAATATCATGTGACATCAAACATATGAGATCTGACAGATAATCAACATATAGGCTACATATTGAGAGCACTACTTGAGACATAAGAAAGAATGAGAGAATACAAAGGGGTATTTTGACAGAATGCCATGAAATACGTGATATATGGACGGATCGTGTTCATATTGAAGCATACTTACAATCTTATTTAGACATACACAAATAGACCCTTACATGATTTGAGACAAGCTGACAAACAGTATCTGATATAGCAAGAATCGGAACAACATTATGATAATATTGACAAACTATCATCATTATATATAGTAAATAACAATAACCATCATTACACATTGCAAACACTGACTACTATAATCAGATATGGCATAAGTTGGCAGATCATTATTAGATATATTTAGTTTTGGCAGACTATTTGGTAAATATTGAAAAACGATCACAATACATTTTACATGCATATTAATAATTATAACTATTATGGCACAGACTAACAAACATCATCAGATATGGCATAAGTTTGCAGATCATCATCAAGTAAGCGATGCATAGACTGATATTCTTTAAATCGTGGGCATTCAGCGTCATCCACAAATTCAAAGACGTCGTCAAGAGTCAGCGATTAACGTTACATTTCATTTCTTTGACATTGCTTGACGCTTTCGCTTTTGATTCGTCTTCTAAAAGATGTGCTCGTTAGTTTCGGATAAGTTTCAGATTTTGTGTGTAAAGTTTCCTTTGTGTTTCAGAGGTGTGTGTTTGTTTGCCATGGTGACTGGGAAGTTGCCTTTCACCCCTGATGGCGGCTCGTCTCTCGCACAGCTGTACTCTCTCATCCTAAAAGGCTGTGTGGTTCCGAGTTATCTGTCTTCAGGTAAGCAAGTTGAATTTGTTGTTTCCTTTCAATAAATAAAACACCTGGTGTTTGGTTCAAGTGATGAGCGGGTCTCATTGACAATAGAACCAGTCAAGCTGAACAAGGGTACATGTAGATTTAGATTGTCTCAGCTGAAGTTTCTGATTCTGTAGTGGATGTTTGGTTTTCAGGTGATATGTAAGCGAAGTGTTGGAACCATGGTAGCAATATTCCCTTTAAGCAGCTCAGCTGTACAAATATTTGACCGACGCCACTTAAGAGTTTAGAATCACCGCGCAGCAAATTTTGTCCAATAGTGCACAAAAATTGGACGTTTTGCAACTTTACACACGAGTTGTTTTACAATTTGCATAAAAACCAAATAAGCTTAGACTTAGAGGGAACATTGCATTGATAGGCAAACGATTTCTCTCTATGGACACAATAACATTATCAACATTTTGAACAGTCACGTCAGCCAATAGTTTAAAACCAAAATGTTCGAGTAATGGTTTGGAAATTAGTTTATATTTATCAGCTAAAATATTTTACTTTATGACTTAATGTAAACTTATAAGGGGTGAGTCGATTAATCGTTAAACGAATTTAATCGTATAACAGTTTTAACGATCAATCGCGAGATTAATGATTAATTTCTTTGTCCCTAATATATATATATATATTAGGGCTGTTATCGGTTAATTTCAATTTAATCGTTATCTTTTGAAAAATTACAGATTAATTAATCGATAAATTTGATTAAAGCTAAAAATAAAGATGTATGAGGTCATTAAACTAAAAATTTCAAGGGAAGTAAAAAGAACCGGGTATTGACATTTGTTTGTTTTATTGAGTTATTTCCCCTGTCTTAAAGACATTTTAAAAATAACAAAATTCTGAACTAAATTTTGTTTATTAAAAGCACACAAAATATGAAATCAAAGTTATGCATACGGTGGGAAAAAAACTGCATATTAACATTGGAAAATATTGCTAAGTCTCATTTCTCAAGTGTTATTTCAATGCATGTTACATGAAGGTCCAATGAGTCTGGAAAAAATATTATATTTGAAAATGAATTACAATTACAATAATTTTTTTTATATAATTTTTAAAAAATCAGGATTTGTAATTCACATATTAAAAGTTTTAGTTTAACTTAATATTTAAACTATAAACATTTGAAAACATCAGTACACATTTTTAAGTCATATTTAGCAATTAAAATATGTTAAAATACGCATTAAAGTTTAAGCATTTGGATGAAGATTTCAAGTTAATTAAAAAAATATATAAGTGCTACAGCTGTATAGAAATTGGTTGATTATTAACAAAAACACAAATATAATCTTTTTATACCAAGTAGTTCAAAATTTATGATTTTTTCTAAGACCTCATAAGCACTTCTTTCCCTAAGTTTTTTACGTTCAAATTTTGTGCCCCTTTTAGGGCATGTTTTAAAATGTTTTAAAAGCTAGGAGATATATTTAACTATAAGTATTCAAATTTAATGTCAATGGATTCAAATTTTGTTATTGTTAATTAAGTAAAAACAATATTTAATTTTTTAATATCATTTCCTTTATAAAAACAGCTTATTGTAAAGTTTACATTTTTTTAAAATCTTTTTTTTTAAAAATCGAGCAGTTTGTACGTAAAAAACAACAGGAAAAACTAATATTAATTATTAATAATTAATTATTCAGGCTAAATCATTTGACATAAAACACTACGGTTGAGATCTGTAAGACTATCTCAATTTCAGACTAAATATTTGACATAAACACTGCCGTTATGCGTTGCAAGACTCTCAATTTCAGACTGCCAGAACCTCCTGGGGAGACTACTCGACCTACAGGAGGGCAGACGTATCTCTGCAGAAGAGCTAGTGTCTCATCCATGGATACTTGGACCAGACGGTCAGAGAGTGACCCGTGCACCGGTGAACCCGTTCAAAGTTTCTATAGACCACAGCATCGTCACACTCATGACGTGTGCCTATCGCTTCAGTCTGGATGACGTCATGGCCTCGGTTCAACAGCGGAAGTTGAACAGCACAGCAGGTGTGTGAAGGTCAAGGTTAAAAGACATAGTAGAATAAAGAACAGCATCGCGTTAGTGTGTGTGTTGTTGTTGTTGTTGTTGTTTTTTTAGGGGGGGGGGCAGGCCACGGTATGAAAGTTACGAGTTGTGTTTGTCTATTTGTTACTAATGCTAGTTACCTTTGCCAGCTATCTGAAAAATTTGGTCATGCGAGGAATTCACCACTGCTTTTCAGCTCCAATGAACAACGTGGTCTCGCTAAAATGGCCCGGTGGAGACATTAGTACCGATATAAACATTTACGCTTAGCTTTAGGTTTAGATCTTGCGTAAAGTTTCACTTTGATGTTATCGACATGTTACTCTCTGATCATTAAAAAAATATAGTTTTGGTCTGAACAAGTTATTACTAGTAAAGTATTCATATAATAAATTGTATTAATTGTTTTGGCATGTACTAAACGACGGAATGGCATTTTTTGACGAGCTCAGAAGAATTATGTCGATCCACCTAATTGATTTCTCTCCATCTATCAGACTTTCAGTGAAAATTTTAATTTTCCGTTTCCTAAATTTCCTAAAATAAATTATACATTAGTCATCTGTAAGTAAAAACAAATAATCAAACGATCAATGCGTGTTCAGACAAAACTAATCGGGAACTTAAATAATAGAAAGCTCTGTTGTTTTGTTTTGTCTGTTGTTTTGTTTTGTCTGTTGTTTTGTTTTGTCTGTTGTTTTGTTTTGTTGTTAATGCTTTCTTTTAAGTTAACGAACAAATTATGCACCGTGGTAGAATTTCCCGAAAATTCATTTTAGTTATTTCTTTTACAGCTACTTACAACATTTTGAAGGACAGCGTTGAGAGAGGAATGATAAAGACCACAGTGACAGACGGCGTGATGTCATTGACCACTCCAGGCAATGGTTCTTTGGACACTGGTCAAGTCATCTCCTCAAGTGTTGCTGGCGATATTACTCAAAGGTTTTGTAAAGGAATTTTGTTAAGTAATTCAAAGCATAAATTTTTAACAATTTAAAAAATGAAAACTTTTTGTTTTACAGTAGAATTTGAGAGAATTTTCTAAAAAATAATTAAAATGTCAATATATTCCTCAGTCCTCAGAGCAAAGCGCCACTCCTGCCAAGAACTTTACTCAAAAAGAAGGAGTTCCCGCCTTCCCTGGAGTCTTACAAATCACACATCCTCATTTTGAAACACTCGAGAACTAACAGACGCTCCGTCGAAGCACAAAATTCAAAGACTGACAAACACACGTCAGAAAAATCACCACGCAACCCAAATATCGGAGGCCAGGGTGCCGCTCCTTTCTTCATCACGCCAATCTCAGCCGCGCCCCTCACTCTTCCACCAATACAGATGTCCGACTCACCAGTGGCCGCCCCCAGCGGTAGGACTGCCCTGAAGGAGACCGAGGGACGGCGTCATTTTATTCTACCAGACCGGCGTTCAGTGTTGCGTTTAAACGTGAAGGGGGAGGCCCCGAATCTTTGCGACAGGGCGAAGCTTCATTTGCCATCCACGGGTTCTCAAACGAATTCTTTGGTCCATGGATTTAATCATCGGACCAACCCCCCTCCGCCGCCCCCGCCACCAAATTCCTACTTCGGGGAAAACTCGGCGGTAAGCCGGTCGACGGTCTCCCAAACACAAGACTTACGGAAACTGTCGAACGGTTCCGAGCCGAGAAGCGCCAAGGATCAGGAAAACGATCGAACAGAAAAGGAACTCAAGGAAACGTTCGTCAGCAGGCTCAAGTTTTTCCGCGAGCCGAGGGCAAGTCTGGCCACTCTCAGAGATCCGTTTGGTACGGACAGTTGGAGGAGGTCGAGGTCTGGTCAGCGGATGTCAGGAAACCATCACACCAACACGCACCCCGCCCGCAGTTCCGACAAGGAACTTGACTTCGGGGCCGTTGGTGACCTTGAAGAATGGAGAGACAAGTTCAGTGGGCGTGGATATTTACAAGAAACGGTGGGCGATAAAGTCACGGAAAACACAGCAGACGTGGTCAACAGTAGAGGTAGGAGTTAAACTTTTAAATATCGCGCTTGGGTAACTTCAATTATATTTATTAGAGATAAACTGCCAGACAATAATCTCGAAAATGCTGGGGTCTTAATTATAAAGCCACATATCCCAGTTGCACACAGAAATAAATAAAACAATTTCAAGCGTTTGAATTATAAAAACAGAAGTAGGATAAAACGCGTTTTAGAAAAATGAGTTTTTCAGCCATACCTTTTTTATTTAAAAAAAAATCGTATCTGCCATCTAGAGTTATCCTCTCACTCTTCCCTTGTTCACATCATTTTTATTTTTCCACCACCTCCTCCCCCGCCCCACCACCATTACAGCTTTATTATTTTTAAAAGCACACACACAATATATATCTATATCTATCTATCTCTCTATCTATCTATCTATCTATCTATCTATCTATCTATCTATCTATCTATCTATCTATCTATCTATATCTATCTATCTATCTATCTATCTATCTGTCTATCTATCTNTATATATATATATATATATAATCGTCCCCACGCGTTTTTGCATTCCAAAAATTTATTACGTTTCTGTTTACAATTCATGAAAGTTAACTACAAAATATATTTATATTAGGGCAGTCGAAATTAAAGATTAATTTCTAGATTAATCGTTAATATATTTTAATGATTAAACTATTTTTCAACGATTAATCGACCCATAACTTCCAAATTTTTGGAAGTCAAAATGTAAAACAAATAAATAATAATTTAAAAAAATAGCGGCCGATAAATAGTACATATCCTGACATTGAAAGTAATATTTTGGTTTTATACCACTGAATGACGCTATGGTTCAAAATGTTGATGAAGTTTGCCTATCATGTTTCTAACACTTCGCCTATGTATCAAACCAAATGAAAAGCGTATTAAGATAAAGGCAGTTATTGAGTCGTGTTCAGAGACAGAAAATGACGACAGCTCTTCTGGTGAATTACTGCTTTTCAAAATTGAGATAGTTCCGGAATCCATTAACCCTCTACAATGGTGGAAACTTAATGAAGACCGATAATGTCACTCCTTGACAAGACCGTTTAGTGCATACCAGTTACCACACTTCAAGATGAATGATTGTTCATCTCGGCTGGTTATATTTTCAATTAGACCCGCTCATCACTTGAACCAAAGAATGTCAACACACTTGTCTTTTTGTGTAGTTTGCTAAAAGAGGACATAGAAAAGAGAAACTCCAGTGTTATTTAGATTTTCAACAAGAACGTTTAATAAGTGTAACTTATCATGGTGGTACCCAGACATTTTTAAGGGGGGTTCGCAAACTTGTCGCGATGGCATTTCATGTTAAGATACAATATACCTAACAACATACGGTGCTATGACTTTAAATTTGGATGAGAATGTTTAATTACTAATTCTGTACCTGTGAATCATTGAAAGCGTTGATTAAACTTCTCGTCGTTTTCCTAGTTTAGCAAAAAAAAATGTATGTGCTTACAGTGACCAAAAAAGTTTTTCATGCAAAGATTAATTAACACTGCAAACAAAAGTTTCCAAAATAGTGTTTTATTTAAAAAATACAAATACTCCATCCTTCATTTCTTTTCTTGTTAATAATGTAATCTTCAGGCGCAAGCGTTACAGATCTGACAAAGCGGAAGACTACAATGGTACAAGGTTTATTTTAGTTTATCCGACGTAAACCCTGTTTGGGTTTTTGTTAACAAATATCTGTAAAGCACTGTTTTCGTTGATTTTGAAAGTGTAGTGATGCATCAATGCAAGTTTGGTAAGTCTTTCCTGTCCCATTGAACATCTCATGTAATTGTGCAAACGTCGGAGTGCACTGAACCACAGCGATTTTCAGCCAGCAATAAATATTTCGATTATCGATTCATTGCAATGTTTTATAGCTTCCGTGCAATATTTGGGTAGCTTAAACTCTTCCCATTGGCTGAATCCCCATTTCCACCCATTCAACTCTTCGGGAAGTACCCCTGGTGAAGGCAGATGTTGTTTTTGCTCATATAAATCAACATCGCCTTTCAGATCTGTATACGTGCAATTTCCGACAACATTTGGCACAAGAGCTAACATTTGTGAGGATGTTCTGGTTGAGCCAGAGAATCGTATATCTAATTATGCAAATATGTGCTCCAGAAATGGTTTCATTAAGTCCCACAAATAGTGTTGCCTTGGTTCACATTTACTTGGTAGATTTGCCGCTTAGCAATTCTGGGCCTTGAAGCTTCAGCTCCTACAGACTCCGCCATGATAATGATATGATCATAAGTGTTTTGAAAATAAGAATCTACATTTGTTCTAAACTCCCTAATCTCTTGCTTGACGTTTCGATAAGTGACGTAGCCTAAATTATGTCAATTGCTTCTTTCTAAAATTGGACTGCTATTCCTTCCAGCCTAGATCAGAGTTTGTACGTTACAACAAACGTCATAATAATTTAGAAGTTGCAAAAAGAATGAAGCCGACATTCCGTTGCTCGAGACTTACTGCCCGTGTCCCAATCACAATTTGTTGTCAAACTCGGATCAAGTCCTTTGTTGTTATGTTTTACACGTGGCAGTGAAATTATCTCAAGAGTGTGAGAAATGTAAAAATACGTTTGATGCTTTGTGTGTATGCTTCGAGGTGCTCAGTCTAGTAGTGCTTGTATGTTTCGTGGCGCTCAGCCCATCTTGTTTCGCACAAATCTCTGCCTTCCGTTTAGCGCTCTCAAATAGGAGACTTGTTTCTATGACATTTTCCAGCAAGGGTTTTCGCTTTCGGCTGTTTGTTAAAAAAAAAAGCATGCAGGTTTCTTTTAATTTGTCAATCATATTAAACACATCGGGAAGTCTGTACGAATGCGTGATCCCTAGGTTTAAAGCGTGATGGCTGCAGTGAGTGTATACCGCCAAAGGGACCTCTCGCAAAATACGCGCTTGAACTTCCGAGAAAGCGCCCTAAATAGATGCAGCGCCATCATAACGCCGGTCCCTCATATTCTGTAGGGGGGTCCCCAAATCTCTCAATCATGTCGTGATCTATTTGTTACAACAAAAGGCGCACACATTCGCAGAAGGGGGTTCGATCGAACGTACGAACCCCCAATGTGTACGACCATGCTTATGACATCATACATTTTCATCTTTGGCTTTAATCGAAATCAACGATTAATTAAATACTAGTTAAACGTTTGAGCGATTAAATTAAAAAATAAATTTATCGCTAACGGCCCTAATTTTTATAGCTATCATCCAAGAAAAACTAACAAACATATTACCTTAATAATTTCGTATGGAGTTATGTTTTAGTATATAAACCTCCCACCCTAATTTGGGGCCTTCGACAAAGTACGTCACGCTCCAGAGGATCAAGAAATTGACAGTTTGTGAAAGGGGGGGGGGGGTCAGCCAATCCTGACGTCACGGTGTTTTTTAAAATTAAATTTTAAAAATTTTACTAATAATTTTTTTTTTCGAAAGTGTGACGTACTTTAAAGGGGGTGGGGGTGGTTCCGAGAATTTTTTTACAGTTTGTGATGGGGGAGGGGAGAGTTAAAAAGGTTTTTAAAAAAAGCGTTACGTACCTTATGGACGGCCCCTTTACAAAGCGCATTTATTAGTTACAAATTCGTAATCTATATTGTGAATTTATTTTTATTTCCATTGAACAAAACAAAAAACAAAAAAAAAATGATAATAAAATATTTGAATAATCCGCGATGTGTTTTTGTAAGAATATCATTCTAAAAAACCTATTTGAAATGGGAAACTTTATCTTAGTTTATTATAGGAATTTTCTTTTATGTATTGCATAATGCGCACTATCCACAAGGGTTGTATAACAGGAAGCTGACGTGATAAGTCCGTTCGACCTCGGCATAGATACATTGATATACATGTAATGGAATCATAAAACAAACCTTTTTTATTTTATTGTGTGCGTGAAAGTGTTTTAGACAAGATAAAAAATGATAAAAACAATAATAATTTATTATTGAATAATTGACAAGCACGCCCCCATGAAAGACAATAGATAATATTACAGGTCATTCTGTCGGTTTAAAATTGATATTTCCTTTAATTCGTGCAGCGAGGAATTGTTTTCATTTGTAATTACCTTTTTATCATCAGCTGCATCATTTTCTTTAACACTGCAGAATAAAGTACTTTACAAAATATTTCATATATTTTCTTTATGTTCCGATGTACAGTGGTCCTCGAGTTATGACGTTTCTCAAGAACGGATCAACGTCGTAAGTCGAGGACCCTTGGACTTCCATCATACCTGACTGGCGTTTTAAAAGAATTTTTTTTTTGTTTTAAATTAACATAAATATATCAACTCCTTTGTCAAAATTTAACACTTTAATTGAAATTGAGAACAAATTTATTGCTTTTATACTTTGCATAAGTCGGCACTAATTTCATTTGAAAAGTTAACTTTTTTTTTTGAAATCCTAACCCGCTACTTTTTTCATCAACAAATGTTGTATTTACTTTTTTTTTCTGTCGTACTCCTTTACTAAAGGCTTGTAGAGTTTGTTTATTTGTTGGATTGTTTGTTTGTATGTTTGTTTGTTTTTTCAATACGCCTGTAATGGCAAACTTTTGACACGCGTGCCAAAGTTGGCACACTGAGCTTCATCAGCCGGCACGCGGCTTAATTAATACTTTCGTAATGAAACCAGCAAAGCCTCTTCAATAGTTTCATTACAGTGTTGACACTGCTACAAATAAGGGGGTTTTGCCTTGAATTTTCGGCTCGCGGCCTTGCACGCGGCCTCAAAAAAGTTCGCCATCACTGATCTAAGCCTGTTATGTTTTAATAACTTCTCAGATTCCCTAACTCTAGTACGGCACAAATAAATTTAAAAAAAAAGAAACCAACTAAAACAATACTGACCTTAAAATAACCCTGCTTTCCTATTACAGAGACAAGCCAGGTTTTGCCGTTTGCCTCGTTGGATCTCGTTACCGTGCCGAGATTTCCTGGCGCTGGTGACACACAAGATTCGCCTCGACAAGGAAGCGTGACCCCTTTAAGTCAGTCCCAGGAGTACCCCAGTCCTGTTACCCGGGTCACCATAACAACCACCGGACACCACTGACCGGCTCCTTGCTGTTAGCACTGTTTCTTCATTACTGTGATAGTAACTTGGGGTCGATAGAGAGAGAGGAGCGAGCGAGAGAGAGAGAGAGAGAGAGCGTGGGAGGCGGGGAGGGAGAGATAGAAAGAGAGAACATGAGAGAGAGAACTAGAGAAAAGGGGGAAAAGAGGGGAGAAAGGAGGAGACAGGGAGGGAAAGTGGCAGAGAGAAAGAGAGAGCAAGGAAGGCAGGGAGGGAGAGAGAGAGAAAGAGAGAGCGGGGGAGGCCGGGAGTGCGAGAAAGAAAGAGAGAACGGGAGAGAGATAAAAAGAGAGAAGGGGAAAAAGAAGGGAGAAAGGGGGAGACAGGGAGGGAGTGAGAGAGAGAGAGAGAGAGAGAGGGGGGGTGAGACAGGGAAGGAGAGTGAGAGGAAAAGAGAGAAGGAGGGAAAGGTGGAGAAAGGAGGAGACAGGGAGGGAGAGTGAGAGAGAGGGGGGAGACGGGGAAGGAGAGTGAGAGAAAAAAAAGAAGGGGGAGAAAGGAGGAGACAGGGAGGGAGAGTGAGAGAGAGAGGGGGAGACGGGGAGGGATAGTGAGAGAGAAGGGGAGACGGGGAGGGAGAGTGAGAGAAAAAAAGAGAAGGGGAAAAATATGGGACAAAGGAGGAGACAGGGAGGGAGAGTGACAGAGAGAGAGTGGGGAGACAGAGAGTGAGAGAAAAAGAGAGAAGGATGTGGAAAGAGGGGAGAAAGGAGGAGACATGGAGTAAGAGTGAGAGAATGCTAGGGAGAAAGAAAGATAGAGAAAGATCGATCATTAAAAAAAGAGGTAGAGAAGGGATAATGAAAGAATAAATGCTTCGTAGTAAGAGAAGGTAAATATGGAATGTAACCGGAAAAACGTGTTAAAAATTAATTGAACAAGAAATTTATTGAAGACTTCAAATATTGATTGATGGCCGTAATCATTAAATTCTTAAACCCAAGAGTGCAAACTCAGTCTTTGTTTTCTAGTTTTAAATTATTTATTTTCTTATGTTAGCATTTCTTTAAAGGCAAAAGTTCGCCGATGAGACAATAGGAAGGCATACAGCACTGCTGCATCAAACAAAGAACAATACTACAAGGCAGGATTAGCAAGACAGGGAGAGTGCTGTGGGGGAGGGGAGGGGGACTATGGGTAAACTTTTAATAAAAGAGATGTAAAAATAAAGATGGGGGGGGGTACAGATAAAAGAAATACGAAATACAACAATAAATAAATGATGGGAGTGAAACGAATATACAGATTAATAAAATAAGACAAAATTGTTTTTGTTTTTTTAAAGAATAAAGCCTGAAAGAAATCTAAAAATTGGCTATATCGAGGTAGTGCTTTTAAGAAAAAAAAAACGATGTAGAAAGGATATTGTGAAAGCTAGAGACTAAGAAAAAAAACCAAAAAACAACAAAGTAGGAGGTCAAGAAAAAAATTAAGAGTTTTCAAACGAGGAATCTAAAAATAGAATCTAAAATGAAATACCCAATCGAGGACTAAAATAGACAACAATTTATACAAAGTACCACACAAAGAAAGCGTCTATAGAAGTGCATAATAAAACACTGAATGAACCCAACAATTAAAACTAAATTATCAGATGACTTTGTAAACACATTCCTGCACAACGTATTTAATTAAGAACATTTAAATTATTCATTACTTGTCGAACTTTTAAACTGATATGTTTGTTTAGTGTCGGTTTAGAGTTGTAATCTTTAAATATAAAAAATAAAAAAAATAATAATAAACCAACAACAACTAATGTTTCTATTTTTAAGCAAGCATAAAAACTAAAGAGATTTACACGGTCTGACATTTCAACCAATTCCTTCAGCGAAGTAAACGTGATCAGCAATGACTATTTGAGCTAGATAGTCAGCCTTCCTTGTGATGTTCCCTATATTTGGAGAGAGGGGGGAGAGAGAGGGGGAAAGGGAGATAAGATGAGAGAAAGAGAGGAGTTGCTGTATTAAAATAGGTTATTAAAAAATGAACATTTAGCTCAGCAATAAGCTGACTCAAGCTTAAAAGCTGTCACTGGGTGATCCACTAATGGCGAATATGTTCATTCTTATTGATTTGAATGAAAGCCGTTCACCATTTTTTCTAATCTGTTTTAGAAAGAGAGTCTACTTGACAGCCTCAAGACAAACATAGATTGATAGAAATAAGAGAAAGATATTGGTCAAAAATATACAAGAGATTTTTTTTATTATGAGACTAGAAGAAGTGAGATGGAAGAAGACTGACATGTCACACTTTTTAATTTTATTTTATTGTCATATAGTCTGACGGACAGAGAGAGGGGGGAGGGGGAGATGAAGAAATAGGGCGAGAATGTTAAAGAAGAGGGTTTTAAATTAAGTAGATCATGGAGACTAGAACTATTCATAGATTTGAGATAAAGGGGAAAAAAAAAAAGAGTAGAATTGTAGGGCATTCAGGAAATAGTTTCATGAAATGATTATTAGAACGATTAGAAGACAACGTAACAGAGAAGATGGAGGAAATGTTTTTTTTTAAAATAGGTAGGAATAGTTGTTTAGGAGAGAATTACAACTGCAAGATAAATTCGTTGGTTTGAAGAAAATAGGATTTGTAAATTTTAAAAAAACACACAAAAAACAAACAACTACAACAACAACTAAATTTGTAGTCATAGAAAAATTGATAGAGAGTAAAATCAAAAAAATAATTAATAAATAATACTATGAAAATGAATTATTTGAAAGAGAAAGACATAGCTACTTAGGGAGCGAAATAATGATTCTAGCGATTGACTGTGAGATTTAGCGTCAGAGAGAATTAAGAGAGAGAAAAAGTACGAATACAAGATTTACTTCGAAAATAAAGACATTCTAGCAGGAAAAAGAGAAGATGGTAGAGACAAAGACGAATGATACACTTGATTAAAAAAACAAACTACAACATCCTTTTGCAAGAAGAATTACAAGTGCCGGTTTAATTAGTGAGTTTACAGAAATACAAATGGAGTGGTTGGGGGGGGGGGTAAAGACGAAGAGTAAAGCAGTCAATAAGGCGATTTTTTTTACACCAATCCTAAATAGATGCATCCATGGAGATGGCTTTAACTTAGAGGCAAGATAACGGAACAAGAAAACAGCAGAGAGGAATCTTAACTAGAGAAGATGATTGAAATAAATTAGGATTTAAATTCTCAATGTTGGTTGGCATTGGTTTATTTTCATAGAAACATAAACAAACACAATCAGCAGAGTTAAAAATGTAGCATTGAAAAGCAAGTAAATTTTTAAATATATCTTTGGCCGCCAATCAGAAATTTGAACAAGTCATACAAATCTATGTCTTCTGAAATAAAAAGAGAGTAAACTTTTTTTTAAAAAGATAAAAAATTTCCTTAATAAAAGTAAATCTCCTCCACAATCTCAACATAAACCATACTGACAGTTTGGGTCTGAAAAAAAATGCAGACACTGCCAATCAAATCATTCCACTTAATCTCAGGACTTGTTCAAATAATCGTTAATTACCCATTTTTGTAACGTAATTCTACTCTTTCATATCTTCAACAAGTCAAGTTATCAACGCGGCTCTTCCAATAGATTACAGATGTACTCTAATAGGACCAGGCATCTAATTTATTTCTCATATGCATCAAATAAAAGTAACACATTGCAACCAAGAAAAAACACTCTCATCCAACAAAAAAATACTTCTCACCCAAACAAAAACTCTTCTCACCCAAACAAAACACTTCTCACCTAGACAAAAAACTTCTCACCCAGACAAAAACACTTCTCACCTACACAAAAACTCTTCTCACCCAAACAAAAACTCTTCTCACCCAAACAAAACACTTCTAACCTAGACAAAAAACTTCTCACCCAGACAAAAACACTTCTCACCAGAACTAAAACTCTTCTCACCCAAACAAAACACTTCTCACCCAAACAAAAACTCTTCTCACCCAAACAAAAACTCTTCTCACACAAACAAAACACTTCTCACACAAACAAAACACCTCTCACCCAAACAAAACACTTCTCACCCAGACAAAACCACTGCTCACCCAAACAAAACACCTCTCACCCAAACAAAAAATCTTCTCACCCAAACAAAAACCCTTCTCACCCAAACAAAACACTTCTCACACAAACAAAACAACTCTCAAACCAAACAAAACACTTCTCACCTAGACAAAAAACTTCTCACCCAGACAAAAACACTTCTCACCCAAACAAAACACTTCTCACCCAAACAAAAAACACTTCTCACACAAACAAAACACTTCTCACACAAACAAAACACTTCTCACACAAACAAAACACTTCTCACACAAACAAAACACTTCTCAAACAAACAAAACACTTCTCACACAAACAAAACACTTATCACCCACACAAAACACTTCTCATCAAAACGAAAACTCTTCTCACCCAGACAAAACACTTCTCACCCACACAAAACACTTCTCACCCAGACAAAACACTTCTCACCCAAACAAAACATTTCTTACCCAGACTAAAACACTTCACACCGAAACAAATACACTTCTCACCCAGACAAAACACTTCTCACCCAAACAAAACACTTCACACCCAAACAAAAAACTTCTCACCCAGACAAAAACACTTCTCAATTGGGCAAAACACTTCTCACCCAAACAAAACCACTTCTCACCAGGACAAAAACACTTCTCATCAAGACAAAAACACTTCTCACACGAAAAAAAACACTTCTTACCCAAATAAAAGCACTTATCACCAAGACAAAATACATTTCTCACACAATCAAAAACACTTCTAACCAAGACAAAAACACTTCTCACACAAACAAAAACACTTCTCACACAAGCAAAAACACTTCTCACAAAGACAAAAACACTTCTCACACAAACAAAAACACTTCTCACACACACAAAAACACTTCTCACCCAGTCAAAAAAACTTCTCACACAAACAAAAACACTTCTCACACCAACAAAAACACTTCTCAAACAAACAAAAACACTTCTCACCACGACAAAATCACTTCTCACACAAACAAAAACACTTATCACACAAACAAAAACACTTCTCACGCAAACAAAAACATTTCTCACACAAACAAAAACACTTCTCACACAAACAAAAACACTTCTCACCAAGACAAAAACATTTATCAAACAAAACACTTCTCACACAAACAAAAACACTTCTCACAAAAACAAAAACACTTCTCACCCAAACAAAAACACTTTTCACACAAACAAAAACACTTCTCACCAAGACAAAAATACTTATCACCCAAATAAAAACACTTCTCAAAAGTAAAAACACTTCTGACCCAGACAAAAACACTTCTTACCCAAATAAAAACACTTCTCATCAAGACAAAAACACTTCTCACCCAAACAAAAACACTTCTCACCCAAATAAAAAAACTTCTCACCCAAACAAAAACACTTCTCACCCAACTAAAAACACTGTTCAGCCACTTCTCACCCAGACAAAAACACTTCTAACAAAGACAAAAACACTTCTCACCAAAACAAAAAAACTTCTCATCCAACTAAAAGCACTGTTCACCCAACTAAAATCACTTCTCACTTAGACAAAAACACTTCTAACAAAGACACTTCTCACCAAGACAAAAGCTCTTCTCACCCAAACAAAAACAATTCTCACCCAAACTAAAACACTTCTCACACAGACAAAAACACTTCTCACCCAAATAACAAAACGTCTTACTCAGGAAATAGCACGTCTCCCGAAACAATAACTCTTCACCCCATCCTATCCCCACCTACTTGATAAAAAGTATAATAAAATTTAACACATTTCATTAGGAAAAAGCACTTTAGCCAAATATAACATCTCCTCGAAAAATTGTATCAATTTGAAGTAATTCTGTTAACATTCAACATTTGAGCTCATTTTATTCAATGTCAATTTTAATTCTATTAAAAAATTAAAACACCTTACTTAAACATAATATTTATCTGCCAAAAATGACACTTATACCTAAAATTAAACAAGTCATATAATATAACTTAATGTTAATCTTAGAAACAAAGTTTTTTTTTTTTTTTAAGGTTCTGTCATACATTATGTAGGAGCAAGAAGCTGATCTTAAAATAATGCATGACAAAATTGGGCAAGATTTCTGTTGCATTAAAAACTCTTTTGATTATAATATTTATAATGATACAAGCACGTTTAACATGAAAAATAATTTTATACGTCAGATTGAAGTGTACTGGATTAATTTTTACCACATGATTACAACTGAGTGTGTGTGTGACGTTTTTCTTTTCTTTTTTTTTCTTTTTTTTAAGAGCGAGGCGCGTTGTCATGAACGCAGCCATTAAATACGATGGACTTGTGGGAGAAAGGTGCTCTGGAGTGACACAAAATATCCGAGTAAGACACGACGGTACGTGTTTTCGGCGTGACTTCAATATCGTGAATGTTAGAACCGCTAGGAGAACACGAGAACCCCTGATCCGTTCTTCGACTGGAGCAATTTTTGTGACGACATATCCGGTGCAGTCTGCCGTCGGAATGAGCATGCGCTCTCATGGGCGCCCCCTGTGTGGGGTTTGAGTTCTTACAAGACGTGTCGTTGGTGGAGGGGTGCCCGTACACGCAAGGTATTAGCCTGTGCCCTTTCCTGCCTTCGTGCTCGGTAAATATTGCCAGCCTCATGACTTTTTCGGGGTACAGATATTGAGAGTCGCTGTGGCGAAGGCCCGCGGGTCGTTCTTGGCCCACGAATTTGGCCTTAAGTCTGTAGAAAGCTGGAATCCGGTAAGGTTCTATGCTGAAGCAGCATCGGCACAGCGTTCGCCTGAAGGCTTGGCGGAATTTTCTGGACAGCAGGTTGTATAAGATCGGGTTAACGGTACAGCTGAGGAAATACAGGACACCTGGAGCAGCAGCGGGGAAAACAAAAGTGTTAATGTTGTAATAAAAGAATTGGTGAAATGAAAGTACTGAATGAGAGCATTTAAAATGCAATAAATGGGATTACTCAAACAACATCTAAAAGCCTCTTACATCAACACTAGATTTTTTAAAAATTTTGTATTTATAGTTTGTTTAGGATTGTTTTAGGTTTTAGAGCGGTGCAAAAGGGATGGAGTTCAGGAGAGAGAAATTCATCAGTGTTGTAATCAGAGATCAATTAAAACTCACTAATATCAAGTTAGAAGTGTGAATTTAAAATGTCATGTGTCTTGTTTTGCGTTCCTGACTTCAGTAAAAAAAAAACTTTCTTATTATACCACGTGTCAAATACAATTAAAAAAACCTTATCCTCACCAGACATTGTTATTTGAATAGCCACCATGCTTTAGCATAATAAATGTGTCTCGCTTTTAATTACATGATAAGTATTAAGACAAGAATTGCATTGTATGATTGTGTTGTTGTTTTTTTCTTGACAAGGGTAGAAACTTGTATAAGGTTTGTCTTTCAGTTTAAGATTTTAGATTCGTAAAGTTTGATCTCTGATCGAAGAAACGTCTACCCCCAAGCACTATGAACGTCTACCCCCAAGCACTATGAACGTCTACCCCCAAGAACTATGAACGTCTACCCCTAGCACTATGAACGTCTACTCGAAGCACTATGAACGTCTACCCCCAAGCACTATGAACGTCTACCCCCAAGCACTATGAACGCCTACCCCCAAGCACTATGAACATCTACCCCCAAGCACTATGAACGTCTACCCCCAAGCACTATGAACGTCTACCCCCTAGCCCTATGAACGCCTACCCCAAGCACTATGAACGTCTACCCCCAAGCACTATGAACGTCTACCCCCATGAACTATGAACGTCTACCCCAAGCACTATGAACGTCTACCCCCAAGCACTATGAACGTCTACCCTAAGCACTATGAACGTCTAGCCCCAAGCACTATGAACGTCTACCCCCAAGCACTATGAACGTCTACCCCCAAGCACTATGAACGTCTACCCCCAAGCACTATGAACTTCTACCCCCAAGCACTATGAACGTCTACCCCCAAGCACTATGAACGTCTACCCCCAAGCACTATGATCGTCTACCCCAAGCACTATGAACGTCTACCCCCAAGCACTATGAACGTCTACCAGAAGCACTATGAACGTCTACCCCAAGCACTATGAACGTCAACCCCAAGCCCTATGAACGTCTACCCCAAGCACTATGAACGTCTACCCCAAGCACTATGAACGTCTACCCCAAGCACTATGAACGTCTACCCCAAGCACTATGTACGTCTACCCCCAAGCACTATGAACGTCTACCCCCAAGCACTATGAACGTCTACCCCCAAGCACTATGAACATCTACCCCCAGGCACTATGAACGTCTACCCCCAAGCACTATGAACGTCTACCCCCTAGCCCTATGCAAGTCTACCCCAAGCACTATGAACGTCTACCCCCAAGCACTATGAACGTCTACCCCCAAGCACTATGAATGTCTACCCCAAGCACTATGAACGTCTACCCCCAAGCACTATGATCGTCTACCCTAAGCACTATGAACGTCTACCCCAGGCACTATGAACGTCTACCCCCAAGCACTATGAACGTCTACCCTAAGCACTATGAACGTCTACCCCCAGCACTATGAACGTCTACCCCAAGCACTATGAACGTCTACCCCCAAGCACTATGAACGTCTACCCCCAAGCCCTATGAACGTCTACCCTAAGCACTATGAACGTCTACCCCCAAGCACTATGAACGTCTATCCCAAGCACTATGAACGTCTACCCCCAAGCACTATGAACGTCTACCCCAAGCATGATGAACGTCTACCCCTAAGCACTATGAACGTCTACCCCAAGCACTATGAACGTCTACCCCCAAGCACTATGAACGTCTACCCCCAAGCACTATGAACGTCTACCCCCAAGCACTATGAAAGTCTACCCCAAGCACTATGAACGTCTACCCCCAAGCACTATGAACGTCTACCCCCAAGCACTATGAACGTCTACCCCTAAGCACTATGAACGTCTACCCCTAGCACTATGAACGTCTACCCTCAAGCACTATGAACGTCTACCCCCAAGTACTATGAACGTCTAGACCCAAGCACTATGAACGTCTTCCCCCAAGCACTATGAACGTCTACCCCCAAGCACTATGAACGTCTACCCTAAGCACTATGAACGTCTACCCCCAAGCACTATGAACGTCTACCCCAAGCACTATGAACGTCTACCCCCAAGCACTATGAACGTCTACCCCCAAGCACTATGAACGTCTACCCCCAAGCACTATGAACGTCTACCCTCAAGCACTCTCTTCTTGTACAGCTGTCACCTTTTGTTAGTGATTTCAATGATAAGATGCTTCAAAGAACATTACTATCAATCATCGTACTCCCCACTAGCACCACTTTTAAACCAAAAAACAAACACCTAGCCAAGAAACTTTATTAACATTTAGTTATATTAAATACTATCACAGAAAGAAAACACAAAAAATATCAAAATACCTAAAATTATCCCACTGAGTTAACCCAAATTATGACTGTGAATTTCCTCTAGTCATCACACTGAGAAAGTCAAATCAAAACATCAAGAACCCCCCAAAAGCTTTTTCTCGTCATTAACTAACGACGATTGACGCTGCTGTTTTTAGCATGCGGTATCTTAGTGGCTACCAATGTGTATGCAATGTGTGCTATGCCAAATACTTAATTTGATTAAACTATATTTTAATCAACGATCACTTTGGACGGAAAATTTTCTTTATAATACGGTCCAATCTGTTTAATTTAATGGATAGCAACAACCAAAGACAATTAAGACACATGGCGGCGTACTTTTAAAGATAATTACACGCGTCGGGGGCTCATCAGCTCTTAGTCTAGAAATAACATGTTTTGAAATAACAAAGTCGCCACCTAAGGGGATCCCACCTACGAAACACTTCCTGTTTTTTTTCAACTAGTTTGTGCCATCTCTTTATTAATATTTATTTATCAAAAGCATTGGAATTAAATTTCCTCCTTATCGTCGCAAATGGAAATCCATGACCTCTCCCCTATGTGCCGTCTTTGGCCCGAGAGGAAATAACTAACTAACTAACTAACTAACTTTGGCACGCAGACTTTACACATGTTTTTAACACATGTCATCTACGTTCTAGTCTTCGATTAAGTTTATTTTTAAAAACGTGTGCCCATCTTTCTTCTTTTCGTTTTTAAGTATATTCTCTCTACTTAATTAGTTTTTACACGGTAAAGTAGTAAAAAAAAAAAGGTAGTCTCAACCCATACCATCTGGCTTTACATCATGTAAGTCTCTGTCCTGCGTATTTTCTTCCTTCAACTCACACCTAACCAATGTCTTTATTCTACAAGATGGGATGCCCAGTTGATGCAGAACTTTCTCTACATTATCTATACATCAAAGTCCATGTATTCACTTGAGACCATTTTCCTTTCAGTTTTTGTTGGCGCACCCGCTTTCCTTCCATTTCATTTGACATTCTTTCTAAGTGTCATACCCATGAGCGTATCCCGCTCTATTCAATTTCTGCTAACATCGCGGGCCCTGGTATACCACATAGTACTTGACTCAGTGCGGTACGTGCGGGTCGCCCCGGGTGACACCAGACTGTAAAATTATATATATATTCCCGTTATTTGGCACTGGAAAACTCTGAGAAATTCTATGGGTTAAATCATGAGAGGGTGACACCATGAGCTACCGCCCCGGCTAGACTCACGACCCAAATCGATTCCAGCAGACCGAACATAACAGTATAACACGATTAGATTGTAAGTTGAGTAAGGTAGGTATACAATAATGCGAATGGTGTTATAGATGTATTAAAGTTAAATTCTAGCAATAATATATATAATTATTTCTATAAATCATATTTTCTATGTAAATTTATTTACAAAAAAATGAGGCCGAAATGAATTTGAAATCTAAAAGGGCTGGTTATTAAGTCGCAATGTTGAATGGCAAGCCGAGTACTAGTCATAGATTGAAGAGTTAACTAGAGTTTATTTTAGTTCGTATTCTAAATCCGTATTTATCCTTTATTGGACCAATTGTTTTATACATAATTTTTGTGACTATTTATTTAACAAGCTTCAAGGTTGTTGTTTTTTTTTTTTTTTTTTTTTTTTTTTTTCTTCTTTTGTGTGTGTGTGTTAGGGTTCAATTTTCACTAGCATATCTAACATATGATAATGGCCAATAAGGCGTTGCGAGTATTTTTTTATCCCACAATTCGATTTTTCATCTTTTTTTTCCCCCTTGATGCCAATTTTGGTGAATAACTTCAACGACGATCTGCTGGCTTAACGTTAGAATAGAAAGAGCTGCTGAAATCAGTACATGCAACTAAGATACTTGTTGAGCATCAATCGTGTTTATCCTTTCTTTAACTAGAGAAGAATTCATAAAGATATTTAGCTGCTACAGATCTCATACCATGAATGTCGTTTATTTCCATTTACTTGTCTCATCTGCTCTCCGACTCCTTTTGTGACCACCTAGGCTATCAGTGCCTGTTTGTTTTTGTTTTCTTGCTTCTATCCGACCATATCAATATAAACATTTTGTGTTCGGTACTTAGTTGATTGAAATGGATCATCAGTTGTTACTATTACTAGTTAGTTAATTCCACATCCATGAAACTTTTGACCTCAAACGCAAATAAAATAACGCGAATCGTAAGATCCAATCTCTCATTCCCGTAATAAATGGAAAACATACTTAGGCAGCAGCAGTGGCGTAGTTAGCAATTTGTGAGGGTTTGCGGGCCCAGGGGCTTAACCTCTTAGGGGCCCCATAACATACATGGCGGTATCATAATATTTTATTTAAAAAATAATTCGGACACAAATTTGGGACCCCCAAAGTGTGGACCCGGGGGGAATTTCAAATTTTGCCCCTCCCCTCCCACAGCTACGCCACTGGGCAGTAATCACCATTTATGAACCTTTGTAACCAAACGTAACTTTATCAGTGTACAATACAACTTTAAGTTAATGAATTTTAACATCCATCTGTAATATCAGAGAGTAGATAATATCGTACATGCAAAAATATTTTAAGCATATGCGAAAGACAGACAATAGAGACACATTTACATACATGGATATTAAGGTTTCAAGCATATAAGAAATACAGGCAATAGAGACACTTTTACACACAAGGATAACAAGGTTTTAAGCATATACGAAATACAGACAATAGAGACACATTTACATTCAATGATAGGACGCTTTTTTGATGATATGAAATAAGCTTTTTTGAGCCGGGCCGTAAAAACTTTTTATTGTTTTTAATGTTTTGCTTTTATAAATTTTCAGAAAGAAAATGATAAACACGCGGAATGACTATTTTTTTTTTTTTTAATGTTTAAACAAATTTTAAAATATCATTTGAAAAGTATCATATTTCATCATTATTTTTACGTCTAAAATAATTCAGGTTTCCTAACTTGGCTCGACATTTGCTATGTTTTAGGATAGCACATATTTTTTTCTTACAGAGAGCTTGTCATGTTGTTTTGTTTTTTTGTTTTGTTTTTTGGTTCAAGTAACATTCTGTGATAAATGTTTTGTTTTCATTAAAATTTCATTTGGAAACATTTTTTTTTTACCCTTTGAATTGTGTTGGAGTTTTAAATATATTTTTAGATTTTATTCTTTTTTCATCTTCCTTTATTATTCAGAAACAGTCTTTTTTACCCTTTTACAAATGAAATAGAGATATAAAACTAAAATGCTGTCTCACTTTGGTGAGACCTGTACTAGAATATGCGTCTTCTGTATGGGATCATCCACCAAAGAAAACATTGATAAACTATAATAAATTTATGAAGAGCTGCCAGATTCATTACTGCAGAATATTCAAAACTGACAAGAGTAACACGTTAGTTAAATAATTAAACCTTGAAACATTAGAGGATAGAAAAACCAAGAGTAGATTAGTAATCATACATAAAGCGATTAATTCTAATTTAGAAATACAACACAAAGATAACTTAATACAACCCTCAGATAGAAATAAGGATAAAAACACCTTTCTTATTCCCTATACATGAACAAACACATACACGTTTTCTTTCTTCCAGTGCCGAATTCGGGCGTGGATGGGTTTCCTGAAGAAACCAGGAAAGCCAACACTTTGTCATCATTTAAAACTCTAATAAGAATGCAGGACCATACACAAACCATAGATAAAGTATGACGCAATAATCTTCTGTAAAGAAGGAGTATCTGTAACAGATGAGATAAGATAGGAAACAATTAACAACAGCTTTACTCTCACAGACAAGCGCGCTGCCGCTGAGCCTTATTTCCAAGAGATCTCTAAAGTGACGAAATCAAAAATACGTCTACTCTGTACCCTGTTCAATGTAGCTGTCACGTTTGATTATCTTTGTTGGACTGTTTTAAAACATGTGTATTTCGGTTTGTGTAACGTTATTATTGACAAAACATATATTTTTATGTACTGAATTTTGCTGAATTTTTTCATTTTCAGTGATATTTTGCTGACATAATTTTTTTTTTTTCCATTCCTAAATAATAATCTTCTCTGCAATCAGTCGACGACCGTCTGTATATTTTTGTAGAAATTTGCCTTTGTGTTTTAACAATTACAGACGATCCTCCTTAACAGAAGATTATTGCATAGCGTTCGTAAGCCACGGGGATATGAAGGACCCCGCGATTGCCGCCGCGTTAGTTGCCCTAACCATTTTCAGGTACCCATTCGGAGCTGGGTAGTTCCATGGGCGCCTTTGACACCGGGAACACTTCTCTGCCTTTTCGGAGATTCGAACCCGTGACCCTCGTTTCTAGCCTATCGCACATGCCGCTCGACCACTGTGTTTGTGGCACAAAAGTACATTAGTAATTTCTTTCTTTGGGTAACAATATTAGTTTAGATTTTGCTTAGATGTAGAAATTCAGACTTGTTCTACTACAAGTCTCTTAATGCATTAAATGCAGTCGGTGTTTGATGTCTTCGCCTGTGCCCCCAGGCATAGTGCCGACACTGACAGTGCATATGAAGTCATCCATGTTTCTTATCTTTTGATTTTCTAGTTTTGTTTCATCCCCATGTTTGTAGTTACCTTTAGGTTGTTTTTTTTTAAAGTTAATTATTTTATAAGTTTTTATAACCGCACTTTTGTTAGGCCTCACTGAAATCCTTGACGTTTACTTACTTTTTTTTTTTTAAATGTATGTCTATTGTGGGAAGTTAATCTTTTTGTGAGCAAATCTTGCAATAAAAAGAACTGTGGAGATGAAGGAAAACGTCGTGTTTTTTGCTTCAATTTTAAATTAACTTCTCCGTGACAGTCTGTCATTTGGCACCATGTGACAGGTTAGGTCATAATAAAGGTTGTTGTCGATACTTATTATAATTATTTTTGCTGAAGTTTGCCAGTGACTCATGACTGAAAATGGTATAAAGCGTTTGTTTTTTTTTTTTTTTTTTTTTTTTTTTTTTTTTTTTAAATCTACACATTAAGGTAAAAGTGGATTTGAGAGTCAACGCAATGCTGTAGTTTTATGCAGAGTTTAGCTTTCTTGTCATCACATGACATACAGCGAACAACGTTAAAAGAAATTTCTTGTTTACTTCTGTCTGATCTGTATACCTGATAATTTTATCCGCTTCATGTATATTTCACGCATGTATCTCTTTGTCTTTCAATAATAAATACTCGATGATGTCTTCATGGCTTATATTTATCTGATTTTCACCCACTATAAACTGTCTGACAGGTGTAACTGATATACCGGTATTTGATGTATTATTTAAGAGACGTGTTTACTAGCGCCATTTTAAGCTACTACCTGTTTCTGAAGACTTTAGCTGATATTTATTTGATGTCTAGTTTATTGTTTGTCTGTGATCACTTGAGATGTTTACCGGCTTTACAGCATAACTGATGAAATTCCATGAGTTGTAAAACAGGTGAACCTGTGCCAGCAACAGTTACCTGATGTATTTACCTGAGATGTAAAACAGATGACTTTGTGCCAGCATCAGTTACCTGATGTATTTACCTGCGATATAAACAGGAGACCTTGTGCCAGCAACAGTTACCTGATGTATTTACCTGAGATATAAACAGGTGACCTTGTGCCAGCAACAGTTACCTGATGTATTTACCTGAGATATAAAACAGGTGACCTTGTGCCAACAACAGTTACCTGATGTAATTACCTGCAATATAAACAGGAGACCTTGTGCCAGCAACAGTTACCTGATGTATTTACCTGAGATATAAAACAGGTGACTTTGTGCCAGCAACAGTTCTGGGGTCCATTCATCCCTGCCCACGTACAACGTCATCAACCGCTGGGCATGGAACGGGGCCCAGCACACAAAAAAGGCAATGACCACGGCAACTGTTTGTTGAAAGATATCAAGTCAAAATATCATTTTACGACGTAGAAACCTAAACTGTACATCAATTATTCATTAATTAATTATCTCATATTTCTCTATGTAAAAGATAAAATTATCTTAAACTGTTAGTTTTCAATTTCTTGAATTCCTTTGCTATTGAGAATATTTCAATAGCAAAATAAAAAAGTGAATAATAAATGAATGAAAGCAGCAAGCTAATAATTTTCTTCTGTGAAAATATTATATTACATTGCTTTGGGGCGAAAATATATATATATATTTTTTAACTTATATCTTTAGAACTCAATAAAAATGTACAGATCTATTTTAAAATAATAAAATTCGGTCAATCTTGTTTTGTAATAAAATTGAAAAAAGACTATTAAGAAATAGAGCATAAAATCATGTAGTAAATTAGCAGCATTTAAGGAATGTGAAATGATCAAACATTAACGTAAATATTGGTCAAAAGCTAGATAAAGTTTTATTCTAAAGGTCTTCCCTTTGATTACTTAGAGATAATTGAAGTTTTCATTTGTGTCCCTCTTACTAAAATATTACGTGTACCTTATTTTTGTCTTGGCAGTGAACTATCTGGAGATTAATATGTTCTAATAACCGTCATATGTGCCCGTTGTCACCGTTAGATGTTATGGTGTGAGAATGACTGAGCGAAAACGAAGGGTGAATGATAAACAAAGCGTGAACACACGTGGACTTGAATACTCGCTCACCGGGTGTTCACATGGGAGTGTGTAGAGATGTCAGGTGAAAGGGGCAATGTGGAGAGTGTGTGATAAGCAGGCAGAGGGACGAGTAAGGACAGAGAACATTTTTTTGAGCGTGGACCAGGACGGTCATGTTTTTGTCGATATGTTGAGAGAGAGACAAACACAGTGAACGTATTCTATGATAGCTGCTACACTATATTGCTATGGATATACATATGTCTATATATGATGTAAATAAACGTCATTTTCTCTGTTGAGTTCAAGTCTCGTGACTACTTTTACAACTATACTGTACGCCTGATGTTATATCTGTGGTCAAAAAGGGTGGACCTAAAAATCCCCCTAGACAGCGAGTCCGCCACACCCGTGTCACTCTAATATGTGCCTGTGTCCCTGTCATATGTGTCCATATCCCTGTCATATGTGCCCATGTCACTCTCATATGTGCCCGTGTCCCTGTCATATGTGCCCGTGTCACTCTCATACGTGCCTGTGTCCCTGTCATATGTGCCCGTGTCCCTGTCATATGTGCCCGTGTCCCTGTCATATGTGCCCGTGTCCCTGTCATATGTGCCTATGTCCCTGTCATTTGCGCCACTGTCCCTGTCATATGTGTCAGTGTCCCTTTCATATGTGCCCGTGTCCCTGTCATATGTGCCCATGTCCCTGTCATATGTGTCAGTGTCCCTGTCATATGTGCCCGTGTCCCTGTCATATGTGCCAGTGTCCCTGTCATGTGTACCCGTGTCCCTGTCATTTGTGTCAGTGTCCCTGTCATATGTGCCCATGTCCCTGTCATATGTATCGGTGTCACTGTCATATGTGCCGGTGTCCCTGTCATATATGTTGGTTTGCTCAGATCAGATCGCGGGAGATGGAAAGACAAACAAGAGTTTCCAATTCTTCTTCGGTAACATTAAAGACAGGGTTTGGCTGTTGGGGTGGGACACGTCATCATCGACATGGAGGAAAACTTTTTTTAATGACGCAATTTGAACGAAATAAAACTAAAATTTTCCAAAGTATCCACCAGGATAAAAGCTGATGATATGGAAACATTGACTTTTTAAAATTCATTTTGTGGCGTCACTAGCACCATATTATAATTACCACATTTTAAATTTTATATTCAATATTCTTTCTACTCTCTCATTAGTTATCTTTTCCAATAGCTATTTTAAACTACAAAAGTGGATGACTTTTTTCCCCCTATTTTTAGTTTAAAAAGAAAACAATAAAACTATTTCCATTAACGATCATTTAATCCAGGGGTAGGCGAAATGAAGCCAGCGGTCCATATGTGGCCCGAGTAAATGTATTTATGTGTGTGTCCGACAAAAACATTTTTTTAAATCGTCATTGAACTGAGATTCGCTTCAGTCCACGGCAGAAATGTTTGATCTTGCCATTTTTCATTGGAAAGATCTATGTCACGTCTTAGCTGATATTGCTACAGCTACCGAGGAGCGGCTTCTTGAACTTATTGACAGGCCGCCAGATCACAAGAGACAGAAATGTTTAATACTTGGACATGGATGGGCTTTTACACAGCTTTGTCACGATGAAAAATTCAAATATGTGAAAGGAAAAACTACATTTTGGCCCCCGGCCCCTAGTAAGGGATATTTTAAATATTGTTTTACATGCTACAATCGTGAAAGTGTATTTAACTACTCCCCAAAGGAAATAGGAGAATTAGTTATTTTCAATTTTTATAAAGCTCATATTAGTGGGAAAAACGTTTTTTGGGTCCCGGCACCAATAAGTGTGAATATCAACATTTTCGTCGTTAGAGTGCGCCCAACAACTTCCCAAAGTTTCATGCTCCTACCTACACGGGAAGTTAAAGTATTAGTGATTAGTCAGTGAATCACTGATTCGGTGAAGAGTGAGGGCTTTGTCTTTCAATTAGTATAAATAAATTACATATGTAAAAGTTTTTTTATAAAGCCTTGTTGTTGTTTTTTAATTTAATTGTATTATTTATTTTAATAACTTCATTAACATGGGGATGCCATGATAGTCTCACATTTATTATGACTCCTAAGTATTTTGCCTCTTTAGTTTGGGTTAGTTCTTTTCCATGAATGGAAAATTTTGAATTTATTCGTTTCTTTTTCTTTGTTACTCTTAACAGTTGACACTTTTCTGGGTTGAAGGACACACTCCAGTTAGTTTCCCATTTTATTAATTCATCTAAGTCTTTTTGTAAAATTTGGCTACCTTGTTCCGATTGACTTGTTCGGTGGATTCTACAATCATCAGCAAATAACGTTTGTACCTGTTTGAGATATTATTGGGTAAATAACTTATATATATTGAAAAGATTAAGGGACGTAGCACAGTTCCTGGGTTAACCTTTATTTGTGCTGGCTTTAATCCATTATTACGGTTTAGTCCCTACCCAAAATGAAGTCTTGAATCTAGTGATGTATGTATGGGACCTAAGATTTCAAAGTAGTTATGGTTTTTTTTTAAATTTAATCTAACTTTGTAAAATGTATTTGAGAGGTCAAGTAATGTTGTTATCTATTTGATCATTATTGTCTAATCATTTTGAACGTTCATCTCTTAGACCTTCTTATTGTATTTGATATGATCTGTAAGAAGAGGGAGGCTGTTTTGGTGCGAGTCGAGGATAAAAACTCTTTTAATTGTATTTGCACGTAAAACCCCCGGGAAATTAACTTTTGTTTTTAGGGCATATATCTTTTAAATTACTTTCTGTTATGTGTAATCTGGATAATTTTTCTTTTCAACTTTATTGCTAGTGCACTGGTTGTTAAGATATTTTATTAATGCAAAACCCCAGTAATGATGTTAGCCCGACCTCATTAGTGTAAGCTAAATTATATAACCTCGTCATAACATGGGGAGAAAGAAATCCCCAGAAACATTAATTACAGCGATTATTGAAGCTCTACAAAAGTTTCTTGATGAAACATGAAGTCAAGTAAAGCACAATTAGCATTTCTATTTATTATTTCAAGTGTAGCCCCCCCCCCTCACGTTCCAACCCACATAGTTCACCACTGCAAATCTGTGTGAACGTAAATAAATTTCAGGTTCCCATACTTAATTTCTATTTCTTCCCATAGATTTATTTAGAATGTCTGCGAGACACAGTAAAAAAAAAAAAACGCAACTAAAGTGATTTTGATAAATTAAGAAACTCTTCTCTTGAACTAGAAAAAATGTACCCTTTTAAAAAATGTATTACAAATCATTGTTTTATGCGCCAAAGGACATTGAGGGAATAAATACATCAATAAATTGAGGTAAAAATCTTCAACCTTGACATTTGAAACATATTTCCTCGAGCCGAGAAGCAATAAATTGTACTTGATATGACCGTGGCGTAGCATCCGCCGCAGACTTGCTCATAGATAGTGCACAGAAAATGGGAAAGAACGAACTCAAACTAAAGCACGCAGAAATCAAAACAACTCGAGTGAACGTCGGGGGTCGGGGGTGGACCGCCGACGCGTTGTTGGTCTTGAGACATGAGCAATGCTTTTACATACCTGCCCCCCACCATTCACCACCCTAGATTGCCAACCGTAAACCGTGATTGGCCGACCCTAGCGAGGCTTATTTGCACTCGGCTTGTGCTTGTTCTAGTGAATTATATAGATAGATAGACACGGCCGGGTAGATCTGTGCTTAAGTCAGTGCATCAAGTTTGTAACGGCAACTTATGGGATTGGGAATGGTTTTGGGAATGGAATTGGGAATGGTGGCGACAAGTTGATGGACGCAGTAAAGAACGTTTAAAACTAAACTTAGAACCCCACACGGTGCTGTTTGTAACATACCCAACACCACACGGTGCTGTTTGTAACAAACCCAACACCACACGGTGCTGTTTGTAACATACACAACACCACACGGTGCTGTTTGTAACATACCCAACACCACACGGTGCTGTTTGTAACATACCCAACACCACACGGTGCTGTTTGTAACATACCCAACACCACATGGTGCTGTTTGTAACATACCCAACACCACACGGTGCTGTTTGTAACATACCCAACATTTTTAAGACCGCGCGCCTGGCGCGTGAAGCTGCCGTCTTGGTCGGCTGATACTGCTGCGAAAGCTGCGACTCAGTCGACATGGCGGAGCTCCGCAGGCGCATGCCGATCAGCAAGTACATCCCCGTTATGATGGCCATGGGGATGACGAAGAAGACGAAGGTGGAGACCTGGAACATGTAGGACATCCGCTGCTGCCACTGGAAGGGGATGTTGCACACCACGGACTCAAAGATCGGCCGATGGTCCCGAGGATCGTGAACGAAGGTGTAGACCCGGGTGTGGATGGGGTAGGGCAGGGCGCAGCACGCGGAGAACAGCCAGATGACCACGATGCACTTGACCGCGCGCGACTGCCTGGATGACCTCTGACCCCTGATCGGGTGGCATATGGCGATGTAGCGCTCCACTGTGAAGCTGGTGATGGTCAGCACTGACGTGTACGAGGTCGTCTCGTTGAGGAACGATTTAAAGATACAGAACGCCTCCCCAAAGTGCCATGGATATGCCTCCCATACGGAGTACAGTTCTGGGGGAAGGGCTGTCGATGGAGAAAAATATATAATTAGTTCAGAATAATTAGTTCCAAAACATACTAATTCCAACAAATGAAAAAGTCGAAAACAAATTAAGATAAAATTGTTTTTACGATTTGAGTGCTAACGATGACTAAGCACCGAGCTTTTTATCTGTCCTTATTTAAATCTGATACACTAGTTGTTCAATGTAAACAATTAGCATTTGCTTGACATAAACATTATTTTGCCACGGGAAAAGGTTTTGAGTTACAAACACGATGTGAGTTAGCAGACAAGAGTGTTCCCTCAGTGTTTAAAGGGCATTACTGTTTGGTAAAAGTACAGAAATGTCATGACGTAAAGAGTGTTTATAGAAAAAATTGTTTTTTTTAAAGAGAAGAGCGTTTAGATGAAAGGATAGTTCTAAGGAAAAGAGTGATTGGCTGAAAATAGTGTTTAAGGGAAAAGAGTGTGTGAAATAAAAGTGTACTGTATGAAAAGAGAGTTCAAACGAAAAGAGCAATTAGATCAGAATAGTGTTTTGAACAAAAAAGAGTGTTTCAATGAAAAGAGTATTCAAAGGAAAAAACGTGTCTCACACAGAAGTGTGTAAGAGACTTAAATCAAGTAGACAGCGAATTCAAGGGGGAAAATAATAAAAACTTGTATTAAGAAAACCAAATGTGTTCGCTTAAAAATTGATTTTCTAAATAAGAATATCTGTATAGACCACAGCGCATCTGTATCAATCAGTAAATAAATTTGATGTTATTAAGTTTTAAAACCATTTTTGCCTTGTGGGAAACTTGACCAAACAAACGATGTGTAAATTTTTCAAAAATTTCAAATGAAGCTTAATAAGGTTAATTTATTCTTCATACAGTGCAATTATTAGTGACTTACTGACATGAGTAATTTCAGATATTGTTTTCTGAATTTATTTTGCGAGCTATTTTTATCGTATCAGTACTATCAGAGAATCTAAAATCAACTACTTCAAAATCGCATTTGTGCAGCTGCTTATTGTAGTGAGTTATTTGAGATGTATCCCTGCGCCTTTAATGTAGAGTGGACTATTTTAGCTGGTGTCTTGATCTGGCGACCCAGTCTCTCAAAATCACTTCTGCGTGTCCATAGGAAGGGGCCGTCCATAAATGACGTCACGCGATTTTGGCAGATTTTTTACCCCCTCCCCCCCTACGTCACGCGTCGTCACAAAATCGTAGACCCCCCCTCCAAAAGTACGTCACAAAACTTTGACTCCCCCCCCCCTTTTTTTTCAAATTAAAAAAAAACGTTCACAAAACGCACTTTATTTTTTATTTGAAAATAAGTATGTTTCAAATCACTTTTTTGACATTTTAATATTTACCAAGTGTAGTTCTACGTTGTAATATTGTAAATCGCTTGAAAAGACATTAAGAATAATTGTAAGCCAGTGATTCTCAAACTTTTTCGTATCAGACGACCTACAAGCTATTTTACCAAGTACCATTGCATTCTTTTCGCGTTTTGACATGATTTTCTCTGTACTGATTTGATAGCAAAATGAGCCCCTACACAGCTTAAAGCCATATAGGTTAAGTATGAATTCGGCTTGTTTTATATATTACATTAAAAAAAAATTAGTTGCCAAGGCATAGCAAGACAGCTAACTAACAATGCAACGGTAATGTCAAAAAACATTTGATGTGATTAACCTTCGCGATGAAGCTCGCGAATGTGACTATTGATATTACAAGGATTGTTGATAGACCTAGAATATGTAGATACAAGACAATTCCTCGAATTGATTTCGATCTTCTACTGACAGTTTTCCTGCTAAGTATATGCACATCAAAGGCATTTGATCTAAAATTATCACATTGATATCATCAGGCTTGTCCATGGGAATGGTTTTCCCATGGGAAACGTCCCATTGGATGGGATCGGAAGGGACACAAAATATGTCCCATTGACAAGCCTGGATATCATATCTCATGTTTTCTAAAAATTATTAGGTATGCGCTAGAAGAGGAAAACGCCATATTTGTGCTGGAAAGTTATAGGGTGTCATCTTGTGCGCAAAATACAGTATTTTCTCCAAGTTAAGACTGAAAAAATACTTTGACACAAATAAAATATCCAATATTATCATAACATTTTACTCCCAAGCTCACAATTCTTTTTTCTTCAGGATTTCACGTACGTCTCACAACAGTTGTAAATATAATGTCACCAATGAACGAGGCGTGTTTAAATTGTTGCATTCACTTAGGGAATTTATAAACTAATGAAAAATACATGGCTACCGCTATCGGTCTGTTTATCCAAGGGGTCGGTTAACAGCGATAAATTATCTCATTTGGGGTAAAAAGAGAACTCTTGGGGGTAATGCTGAATCATTGTGGGTATAGAAAATTTGCTAGAATCCGCTACTTTTGGGTTAACAGTAATGTTAACCTAAACTTTTTTAAATTTTAATATCTCGGTATTATATTCAACCGGTCCGTTTTTTTCAAACCGTATAAATGGCCTTCAAAAAACGAAATGCGTTTACATTCTTAGATTATACTTTATTTTAATGCATACAAATTAAACATTGACTATAAATCATTACTGTTAACTTCTTTGTTTATAAAAAAATATTTTAAAATATTTTTTTTTAAAAAATGTATTAAAATAAAATATACCTCAATTGACAGACGGGCGAAATAGGTCAGCGAACAGGGGTAAATTACCTCATCTGGGGTCAAAAGGGAATTTTGGGGGGTAATGCAGACTCATTTAAGACGCATAACATCCACTACACACCACTAGATATATTCAAATACGTCATGTGTACGTGTACGCTTGGTAAATTTGCCCACTATTGAACAGGTTCCTTCCAGAAAATGCATTTTGTTAAATTTTTTATCTATGTAGATTTCTTATTTACGTACTATACGAAGACACCTAAATCCAGCCTACTTTCACTTATATTGACACGAGTGACAATAATCTTAATCAACATGTGTTCAGAAGAAAGTTGTTTTGTGCTCCTCTCAAATTGCGATGTCGAAAATTTGATGCATTCAATAAAGTTAATGAATACTTTTGACTAATTTTAAATTCGACACATTTATCATTATATTTAGAATGGCCAGAGGCGTTTGGCCAAAACCAATCGAATTTTTTAAAATCAAATTTAAAACGTATATAATTGTATCAAATAGATTCCCCTCCCCCACCCACCCCCAAATGGATATTCAGTGTCGTTTTGACTTAAAATATCTACATATAATTCTATTCAGATCGTTTTTTAGACACTTGTCCTGTTTGTAAAACTCTACAGTTGCAGTTTCGGGGGGGGGGGGGNGTGGGTTTTAAAACTTAAGAATTATAATTATATTTAATTTTCTTGTCTTGATAACTTACGCCAACCGGCGTCTGATGGCCACTGATTTTTTTAAAAAAATCATTAAATAAATTTTAAGTGACCAAATATTTCATTGGTAGTTTTACTTAAAGTTACCCTTTCAATGTGACGTCACATTTCTTCAACCCCCTCCCTCCCCCACGTCACGCATCGTCACAAAAGTGAGACCCCCCTCCCCCCCCTAGGTGCGTGACGTCATTTATGGACGGCCCCGAACATATTACTCAATTACATTCATCCGATATCTCACCTAATCAAAATCCTCCTGCTTAATTTTTTGTTGAAAATATGTTTTCATACATTCTACATAAACAAGTAATAAAAACTCGAATGCGTTTTTAAAAGCATTTTTCCAAAAAAGAATTTCCGATTTTTTTATTCAAGGGAAATAATTCTAGATTACATTAAAAGTCGATTCAAATCAGTAATTCTGAAAGTGACCGCAATATGACGTCATATTCCTTCACGCTACATTACACCAAGGATGCCCCAATATAATGCGCACCACGAAACAATCTAACATAAGCATTCACAAAGCGGTACATTTCCATTAATAGCTGTCATTCTAGATTAAATTAAAAGTGATTTAAAAATTAATAATTTTGAAACTTAAAATTATCAAAAATTGCTGCTAAAATAATGGGAGTTGAACTGAATTGTAATTTTGAAAAATTTCGTCTTCAACATTGTTCTAAATAGTATTAGCTATCGTTTGGTGTTTATGTCAACCCGATCGATGTTATGGTGGGCGAAAATTTGACAAAATACTGATATATTTTCGGATTTTTGGCCCTTGCACATCCTCGGGACGTCATTAGCATATTTACCCAAAAAAACACCAAAAATAAAACACGAACTTTCTATCTGATATGGCTGAGGAAGAGTTGCATGTGCAAGCTCGACAGACATTTCAAATATATAAACGCAATTTATCCCATAGGAAATTGCCTTAAAATATACACTTCAGGTAGATATTTTTTTACATTTTATCACTCAATAGCGTAAGTGGATTCATAAGTATAAAATAAATTTTAATAATAATGTCTTAAAAGTCACGATATATTAGCTAGACGAAAAGAGATCAAATTAACGAGATCGTGCTGCGATTACATTTAAGATCACTGACTGCCAGAACAGAGAAACATACGTTGTTAAGGGACATTCGACAAGTAGTGACGAAACTGTTAAGTTTATAACATGTTGGGGCCAGATAGAAGGGAACATCGTTTATCGTCACACTATATGCTTCATACCGTCTAAAAACAAAACAATATCGTATTGTAAGCGATGTTTTAGAAGAAGGCAAAGAGAATTAAGCCATACTAAGAAAAGAGACAATATTAAGGACAAGGCTAGAAGGGGAACAGACGATGACACAGTCGGGATATTTAATGAGATCAGTTGAACTGAGATCACGTCCAAGCCCCATGACCACTATGTTATTCTGTTATGATGAAAACAAATACACTCAGGATAGTCTAAGATCATGAAAGATTGAGTTTGCCAAAGTCTATTCTGCTTTCAACCCAGGATAAAATTCGACCGTAAGCAACTATCTGAATCGACTCGACCGAACTAGACTAAACTAAACAATGACTTTACTTCTTCTTCTTCTTCTACATATTCCATTGGCTTGGGACTTTGTCTCTTAAGATCTTGGCTAATACCCGGGCAACCTGCTTCATCTGCTGAGCAGTGCCATACAACACTGTCTTCACGTGGGACTCTTCTGCCTCCCTAACCTCCCCGGCTATGTCTAGTGCTTGACACGAAGTTACCAGGTTTCAGAGGCTAGACAGCAATGACGACAGTTTGAGTCCCAGTTATGGTCTAGCCTTTTGAATTATAAATTAGATGGGCAGTGCTTTGTTCGCATTAGATTCAAACACCTCTGATGTCTGCGACTCAAACTCCACCACTGGTCTGATCGGCATGGTCTGAGCGTGTTAGCGAATACCTCCCTCACAATCGTATTGTCGGCCCACTCCTGGTGCCACTTTACTAGAAAGTTAAATCACCTCCCACTTCGACTACGACCTAACCACACATAAATTATGTCAGCTATACTGTTTTTCTTTATGCAGCCGTCACTCTAAAAGTGATTACACTCGAGTTCATCCAGAGCGATCCTAAAGCATTGAATTAAAATTAAAGTAGAAATGTTTCCGTTCGATGTCATCAAATTCATCTCTCCGCGCGTCTAGTAACCACAGAGGAATATGGGTCAGACCACTTGTTGTACTTCCGTTTTTTTGAACGTGGACTAACAAACAAGCTTTGCTATTATATCTTCTCATACATTTTTCATCATCCTTCAATTCCTTGGTTGTTGTTGTTGTTTGTTTTTTTGTTTTTTTTTTGTTTTTTTTGGGGGGGGGGCAATTTTAGGTTGTGAGGCCGTAATTATAAATCTATTATATTAAATTTAATACATTTTAAATAAAAGAAGAGCTTTTCTTTTTTGCATACAATTTTACAAAAACAATTTTAAAAATTATAGATCTAAGCTTGTTTAGAAATGACGGCAAATAAACATATTTGTGTTAATTGAATTGTTTTTAAAATTGTTTTGATACATGCAGGGTGTGAAGAGTTGACTCACGATAAGCATTTACCATGGGGCAAATGGTTTTGAAATATTAACATTCACCGTGTTAGAAAAACAATACATCCACTCACAGGGAAGGGAAGTTTATTTTTTTCATTTTTATGGGGAAAAAATAGTATAATTTTAAGTTTTAAATACTGGATGGACTTATCCCAGATCCCCGAATTTAACCCGTGGGGGGGGGGGTTAATTAGATTTTTTGTAAATGTGTTCTCTGTGACTCTGTTAGCACTTTCATGTGGGATTTTATTGTTTAAAATTTTAGTAATCGTCTTCTTTGTCTCTGATTTGCCTTGAAGTTTTGATGATATAAAATTAAAAATCTTGTGATGCACATCATCAACAAATTAAAAGCAGCGAACAATCGATCAACAAGAGTAAGCGATCCTATAACACTATGTACACTTTAGTTATGATGCTCTAGACGAAGATATGCATTTGAAATAATAGCTGCGGTGCTGCCTATCGACTCATAGATGCAATGCTCTATTATAAACTGATGGAAGTGATGGCCACAATGAAATCCTAGCATGTGTGCTAACCATTGAGCCACCAAAGTAATCAATCCCCTCTTTGAAAAATAAAACAGCTTCAATGTTCATGAATAATCTCTATGAAATTCTAGAACTAAGACGAGCAAAAACCACCGGACTCAATGACGGCGTCAGTGATGAGACTTGTTTGTTGCATTCATAATTTTACAAAAGTTTTTTTTACCAATGTTATAATCTAGGATTACAATTTAAATCTTACTTGGCGTCTATTTTATGATGCCACAGGTCAGAGACGACGGATTTCATGATCAAGTAAAGATTATTATAATCCTAATGGCCGAGCACGGTTCAAGGCCATGTATTAACACAGATGTCAATGTCCTTGAACACTTTTTCGCACCAGCAAAATCTTATTTCCATTTTTAAATGTTTTAGAAAAAATTGTTAGTTATTAAAAAATCAACCAAAACCTTATGTTTCATAAAAAAAAACACTTTTACACATGCAATAAAGATATAAAACTAGGATGCTACCTCACCCTGGTGAGACCTATACTAGAATATGCATCTTCTGTATGGGAACCCATCCACTAAAGAAAACATTGATAAACTAGAACAAATTCAAAAACGAGCTGTCAGATTCATTACTGGAGAATATTCAAAACTGACAAGAGTAACACCATTAGTTAAATCATTAAACCTTGAAACACTAGAGGCACTAGAGGATAGAAGAACCAAGAGTAAATTAATAATTATACATAAAGCAATTAATTCTAATTTAGAAATACAACACAAAGATAACTCAATACAACCCTCAAATAGACACAAGGATAAAAACACCTTTCTTATTCGTATGCAAGAACAAACACACACAAGTTTTCTTTCTTCCCGTCTGGGAAAGCCAACACTTTATCATCATTTAAATCTCTAACAAGAATGCAGGACTAAACACAAAGCATAGATAAACGTAGGACGCAATAATCTTATGAATAGAAGGAGCGTCGGTAACATATAGGATAAGATAGGACAACCTTCTTGAAATCCAACACAGTTTCCATGCTCTCTCAAATCATATTGGTATGAACATACTTGCAAAGTTAATTAGATGCATACATGTACTGCTCGTCATGAACATCATAGATCAGTTGGACTTAGACAAATGTCATCTTCTAATTTCCAAAAGGTTTGAGGTGTTCCAAGCCATGTGACCAGATACTCCTGCCAAATTGAAAATGCACAAACCAAATATTTAATTGTAAATCGTAACTTGAAGAGACTTCTCCCGGAAATAATTCCAAAATCAATTCTAAGCCCAGTGCATTTAAGTCCCACCATGTTTTATTTTAACATTCATTTTTGCTTAGAGTTCTTAAAATTTCTTTTTTTTTTAATCCTCCAAATGATATGAAATTAGCCTGTATTATTTTATTTAAACGTAATTTTTTGCCTTTTCTTAATGTTTTACATCAGAAAATGTACGTGCTAATTATTGTACCGTATGTATGTCACAAGCGTCCTAATACTTATATCTTGACCTCTTGCTCCAAGATTCATACAATTACCGTTTACAAGAATAAAGACACTGCTTGAAATAAAGAAACAACTTTAATGGCGTTTCCTCCTTTTTACATCAACGAACACACCAAACTCTCTCCCTTTCTACACATATACCAATGACGTCAACAACACAATCACTTTGCACGCTTTCGCACCACTAACCAATAACTTTAAATATCACAAAAGCAAACATCAAACACACCACCGTGCGCAACTCACAACAAGTTACAATGACAAATTGTTCATCCGTGACATATGCCCCCCTTTCCAGAAAATTTTCAAGATCGACAAATTTCCACAACCTCGAATGACCAATTAACAAATTTACTTATTAACTATGATTGCTTCCTATCTATATTCTATAGACTTCTACTCGCAAATATCCCTTATCAATAGTAACATTTCTTTGTAAATACTTCAACTATTACTATTACTCTCCAATATATCAACATATCATTTATCAAAATCAATATAATAAATCCAATAACTTATAACTCATAACAACTTAAACTATTATATTACCAAGGTAATCACACAACAAAAATCAACATGACCATAATATTCTTTAGAGTCAATGTCTTAATATATTGTACTTGATTTCATCCAGGGACGACAATGCACATCCAAGAACGTGGCTCTCAACAGGAACGGGCACTATTCTAAAAGTTTAATAACAAAGTCTACTTAGGAAGTCTGCCTCTACGTTATTTTCCCCGGTAATTGTCTGCACTGTGAAGTTGTAACTCTGCAGAAACATGGCCCATCTCATGATCCTTGCACTCACAAATCGAGCCATGTTAAGGTACTTCAGCGGCTGGTGGTCAGTTTGTAGACTAAACATCTTTCCGTAGAGATAGAGTTCAAATTTCTTGACCACCCACACAATCGCCAGGCATTCCTTCTCAATTGTGGAATACCTGCTCTCTCTGTCCAGAAGTTTCTCACTGCCAAAGGCAACAGGATGCAATATTTCTTTACTATCTTCCTGAAGTAAAGCTGCCCCAAGCCCGACGTCAGACGCGTCGGTCCTTAGAATGAATGATTTATGCGTATTAGGAATATGTAATATAGGCCGCGTCGTTGAGCTTTCTTTAAAGCGTCATACGCTTCATCCTGGTCCTTTTCCCATTTCACTTTGTTTGGCTGTCCCTTTTTAGTCAGGGAGGTCAGCGGGTAAGCGAGAGTTGCATAAATTGGTACAAAGTCTCTATAATATCCTGTGAGTCCCAGATATGATCTCACTTGCTTCTTTGTTGTGGGTCGAGGTGCATGTCGGATCTTAATGACATTGTCTTCTTGAAGCCCGATTGTTTCCAATGACAATTTATGTCCAACAAAATCCACCTCGACTTACCCAAACACGCATTTGGTGGGTCTGACTGTCAGGCTAGAAGTTTCCAACCGATGCAGCAGCTCGCCCAGCGTCTCTAAATGTTCTTCCCAAGTGCAGGTGTACACTAGTAAGTCATCCACATAACTTATAACATTCTTCATCCCTTCCAGAAGTTGTCGGGTCGTACGAACCATTGTTGCTCCCGAATTCATCATCCCAAATGGCATTCTCAGGAATTCATATTGGTCGTCTGGAGTTACGAATGCCGTTTTTGGAATATCCATGGGTTCAACGGGGATTTGCCAGTATCCCTTACTCAAGTCAATCTTGCTAAAATATTTAGCCTCTAATGCCTTATGGAATATTTCGTTACGGGAAGTCACCGGCACATGGTAAAAAAATGTGATTTTATTTAAACTTCTATAATCTACACAGACTCGATTAGATCCATCCTTTTTCTTCACAATAACAACTGGTGATGCATAAGGGGAGTTGCTTTTGCGTATGATTCCTAACTGTTCCATTTCGAGTATCTCCCGTAACGCATGAGGAATAGGATAAGGCTTTGATTTAATTGGAACATCAGTTGCGAGTTTGATGTGGTGCATGCTCAAAGTCGTTCCTTCCGGGCTTTCAGTGAAAATGGGTTTATGTTTTGTTACTAATGCCACGATCTGCTGCCGCTGTAGAGAGGACAGATGTTCACCGTAAATCACATCTTGATGTGATTCCTTCTGTAACCAGGTCCCGATCCCTGGCAACGCCTCGGCACTTCCATTTTCTTCCTCACCTTCATAATCCTCCAAAACACCAACACCAACTGCTAGACACTTTTTTAATTTTCCTTGATTTCAGCTCGGCCAATATCATCACCTGCTAGTTTCCCTTGATCCATTTCACGAGAAAAAGATTGTTTAAGAAGGTTTGCATGAAGCGTTTTCTTCTTTCCCTTCATATTAACCACATAATCACATGGTCCCATGATTCCTGTAACCTCATACGGTCCCTTCCACTGCATTAACAATTTGTTTGCCTTCGTCGGCATTTATACCAAAACGCGATCACCAATCCTGAACTTCCTATCTCTCGCTCCTCTATCGTAGTAATGTTTGTACATACCCTGCGATTTGCTCAGCTCCTTCTGAGCTAAGGTTAGTGTGTCATCGAGCTTTTGTCGTAACTCAAAAACATATTGATAGCTGTTCTTCACCTCCTCATCTTGAATATCTTGTGTCCATAACTGCCGTAAAACATGCATAGGGCCCATTATGCTACGCCCGTATAATAACTCAAATGGTGAGAATCCAGTCGATTCCTGAGGCACCTCCTTATATGCGAATTAAGCAGCATTTATGAATCGATGCCAAAATTTAGGTTGCTTGTTGCATAGCCGTTTAATCATTGTTTTCAATGTCCCATTAAACCTTTCCACTAATCCATTGCACATAGGGGGGTAAGGTGTAGACGTAAGTTGATTGATGCCCAATAGCCGGTTCACCTCTTTCATGCAATCAGAAGTAAACTGTGAGCCCTGGTCACTTAGAACTTCTTTGGGGATCCTCACCCGACTGTATAAATCGACCAACGCCTCTGCCACTGTCTCTGTATCTATTTTCTTTAATGGTACGGCCTCTGGGTATCTATTAGCATAGTCAACCAAAGTCAAAATGTATCGGTGGCCTGATTCACTCGCTGGAACAATAGGCCCTATGATATCAATGGCAACCTTCTTGAACGGCACATCAACCACAGGGACTTTTTGTAATGTTACTTTTATAACTGATCCCTTCTTTGCTGTTTTCTGGCAAATCTCACATGATTTACAGTGCATTTTGACATCCTTGCCAATTCCTTTCCAATAAAAGTTGCTTAAAATTCTATCCTTCGTTTTACTGACTCCCAAATGTCCACCGGTTATGCTGTCGTGGGCTATTGACAGAACATGGCTCCTTAATCCTTGAGGTATTACGACTTGTCTGACATTACTCCTTCGTTTCTCATCATAAAAAACTCTGAAAATAATGCCTTCTTTTTGCTCGAATTTTGATTTGCCAACTCTCCTTGAGTTATCAGCCTGAGGCAATGAACGAATGTCTTCATCTTGTTGCATTCTAATAATGACATCACGATTCACCATCGGCTGTTGTTCCGCCGATGTGACTTGCAATGGCAACCTATCTCCTTCCTTTTTATTTTGAGCTCGCGTTGTTACCATCGCCATCTTGACCATCTTGTCTATGTTTTCATCGGTTCTTGCTCCATGCACATTACCCACAATCAGGTCCACTATTGAATTCTCCACACAAACCGCCTCCACCCTTCCACTCAGGTATGGTGTCGTTATGTTTATCATCGCCTTTTCTCCTCTGATAACCCTGGTATCTAACATTCTGATCAGCTCTATTTCACCAGTTAATTGGTCATCTCTCACATACTTTCTTTTGACCACCACTACTTCACTTCCTGTATCTCTCAATACTTCAACTTTATTTGATCCTACGAACCCTTCTACAATCACCAACTTTCCAGCTCCAGTTTCTTTGTAGTCACCACCTCTTGGTAATTTTTCATCTCTGGCATCCACGGGTTGGCCAACATTTTCTCCTCCAACACATGCATTTTTGCCCTTATCCCACTGGCGTTTGCCCTTTGACCATTTACGAGCTGGAACATGTGTCGCCGCAGCTCTCTTTGCACTCGTATTGCCGCCCTCCCTTGTATTGGGACAATAGCGTGCTATGTGCCCAGCCCTGTGACACAAGAAGCAATTCACGTCTGATCTTGAACGTCCTTCAGCCATATTTTGCCATTTTCTCTGACCTAATCCGGTCTGTTGCTCCTCAACTTTTTTCCCATTCAGGTAATTACCGTTGCTATTTTGTGTTGCGCCAGAGCCACAAGTAAAGCTTCTCTTCCTTGCCTCCAGGAACAATTCCGCAACCCTGGCAATCTCCTCCAGGCTGTCGATACCTCGCTCTCTTAAGTGCATAGACAGATCCTCAGGACACACATCCATGAATTGTTCTTTCACAATGAGGTTTCTAAGACCGTCAAATGTTTTGTCAATTCCCGATAGGCTAATCCATTTCCACAAATAGCCCTTGATTCTTCCTATAAAGATGGATGGTGACTCATCTACCTGAGCCCTGCTCTTTCTAAATAGATCTCGATACCCCTCCTCTGTGAGATTGTACCTTTTTAGGAGCACTTCTTTCACCTTTACATACACCAATGCGTCCTTGTATTGCATTCTGGAGTACGCCTCCAAGGCTCGACCCGACAAAAGCGCACCCAATGACAGCGCCCAGTCGATTTCCGGCCATTTACTGGTTCTAGAGAAAGTTTCGAACCTTGTAATGTATCCATCAAGCTGATCAACACCATCTATAAATGGTGGAAGCTGGGGCTGCCTGTGCCTGTTATCTGTCCCATTCGTATTCCCTCCATTGGCAGCCTCCAATCTCTTGACCTCTAACATGGCTGCTCTCTCGGCCGCCCTATCCACCATCTCTCTCTCGGCGGCCCTATCCGCCATCTCTCTCTCATAATCTCTCGCTCGTTGTACCTCTCTCTCTATGTACTCTCTCCTTTCTTCACCTCTCAGTTGAAAGGGCATCCACCAGTGCTAATATCTCCTCCAGAGTATTGACTGGCATTCTCGTTGTTTCAGCAGTGTCTATGTATTCCGTGTAATCCCGGACTGAGCACACAGAAATGTCACAAGCGTCCTAATACTTATATCTTGACTGCTTGCTCCAAGATTCATACAATTACCGTTTACAAGAATAAAGACACTGCTTGAAATAAAGAAACAACTTTAATGGCGTTTCCTCCTTTTTACATCAACGAACACACCAAACTCTCTCCCTTTCTACACATATACCAATGACGTCAACAACACAATCACTTTGCACGCTTTCGCACCACTAACCAATAACTTTAAATATCACAAAAGCAAACATCAAACACACCACCGTGCGCAACTCACAACAAGTTACAATGACAAAGTGGTCATCCGTGACAATGTACATATCATGCCGTGTATCGGAAAAGTGAGACATTGCGTTTAAATTTGCCGGTCTTCAAACGATATATATTAAATTTTAAAAAATGCGAATAAATCCTAACGCACGCAGATAAACTACAGAATATTCAGTTTAAGACAAAGAATGTTACGTGCGACTTTTTCAAAACACAATTGTAAGTGCATCATGCAATTTGTTTTTAATTTTTTTTTTAAAATTTGTTTGGCACTTTTTACATTAATATTATTTTAAAAGCTGAACGAATTGCAGAAATCACACTTGAGAAAGCAGTGCGGACGAAAGAGGCGGGTAAGGGGAGGATATTCTAACAGAACAAGTCTTAATAGTTCAATAGCAAAGTCAAAGCGTTCTTGGTGGTCTTGGTGGGCTATATTCAGCGTCAGAACGGCCCAGGTGGTCCAATTATCTACGCCCACCGGGATTTTCAAATGTATTTCCTTTTCAAAAGTTTCTAAGTGCTCCAGCTAGCGACTGTCACTAGATGATGTGAGCTTGATTAGGAAAAGTCGTAGACTTTTAATAGAGGCTTTCCATTAAATGTGATCAAAATAAAAATAAAACAGTTTAAAAAAAAAAAAAAGTAAAACCCAATATAGAATACACTCTCAAGACACGTTTACAGCTAATAAAAATATAATAATATCAACAACATACAGCTAAGTCCATATTGCCCAGAAAAACTGTACAGAAATTGAGGATAATATTCTCTGCAAACGATTAAATATAGTGACGATAAATAAGTATTTGTTATTTTTGGTCAATGTAGTTTGTTTTAAAACAATTGAAAATAAAACCAATTGTCTTTGCGTATTGCTTTAAAAACTTTTATTTTATAATTAGACTATAGCCTTGTAAACTCGTCTTTGATAGCGAGTTTTGTTTCAATTTGCTTTCATGTTTTTTCATTTTAAAAATTTTGAGCGCACACTTTAAAATCCCCAAATCCTACAGTTCTAAATATGAGCTCTAGTATCGACACTATGTACATCAGTGATATTTCAGTTCTAAAAATAATTGCAATTCTTATTTTTATTCTATTCGCTGTAATTAGTTTCTATTCTTATTCTTATTCAAGTTCTGAAATAATTTCAATTCTTATTCTTATTCAAATTCTGAAATAATTTCAATTCTTATTCTTATTCAACTTCTGAAATAATTTCAATTCTTATTCTTATTCAAGTTCTGAAATATTTTCAATTGTTATTTTCATAATCGATGGTCGAACAGTCGAACTTCACGAATTTGAATATTCATAACAACTTTATTTCAATAAAACACTTTATAGCTATCATATAGATAGCTGCTTCTATCCAGTATCAACTATCAAGTTCTACATTTTTACAGTCTAATTTATCTACATAAGAAATTAAAAATGAGTCAGCTGTTCATCAGACACAATGTTCCAACAGTTTGAGTTATCAGTGATAAAATAAGAACAAGCTTATCACAGTTGAGCAATGTTCTTGTTTAATTTCAAAAAGACCCTCATTTCAAGGGATTTTTGCATTCTATTTCGCCTCCCAGTGGTTAACATTCCACACAGAGAAAAGATTCGTTCTACGTATGCCTGCGAAGCAGGTGCCGTTAACAAATCCTCAGCGATTTTTGACAGTTTTTTGTAAGTTGCTTTTCTGTTTTGCCAGAATACCAGAGAATCCGTTGTCGTTGTACAAGTATTCCTGTCTGTAGTGTCTGTTATATATCGATTCAACTGACATTGTACAGTGTCCTGACTTGGTGATGAAGTTGTGGCATTTTCAACAAGCCGGGTAGCGAGAAACTTGAACCTTTGCAGTGCTGGAGGAGGTGAAGATAAACCAGGTTCCAATGGAATCTCAGATGAAGATGAGGATGACNCGCCCCACGTTTTCAGTTCGAAAATATTTTGGTGTGTAAGAGTGTGTATGTACAAAATGTCCACAATGTGCATCCAACAAAACAGTTCTGGCTCAGCCCAGGGGAAGGGAAGTTCCAACATAGCCCAAGAAAAAATTTATTTTCTTCTTTTTAGTTCACAAAACGTGGTATCTTAAAAACTTTTTTTAAAATATTTTTATTTTATACTTTTTAGTTCAAATGAAAAACGTGGTGTTTTAAAAAGCTTTTTTATATATATATTATTATTGCTTACTATGTTTTAAAAATTTATACTGATTTTCTTTAAGACATGGGAAATAACTAAAAAAAATGAAAATTCCCTGGTTATGTTACTTCCCTTGAAATTTTCATGTTAATGACGTCATACATCTTTATTTTTAGTATAATTACTATAATTAAGTAGAATTGAGTACTATAATTAATGAAATATTAAATTGTCATGTGAATCAAGTATGCATGCAAAATTTCATCAAAATTGGATGATCAGAAGTGGTTCAAAAAAGGAATTCAATTTTTGCCCCGGACAGACAAGAAAGCAAACTAATAAAAACGTGGTAATAAGAACAAGTTTATCACAGTTGAGCAATGTTCTTGTTTAATTTCAAAAAGACCCTAATTTCTAGGGATTTTTGCATTCTATTTCGCCTCCCAGTGGTTAACATTCCACACAGAGAAAAGATTCGTTCTACGTATGCCTGCGAAGGAGGTGCCGTTAACAAATCCTCAGAGATTTTTGACAGTTTTCTGTAAGTTGCTTTTCTGTTTTGCCAGAATACCAGAGAATCCATTGTCGTTGTACAAGTATTCCTGCCTGTAGTGTCTGTTATATATCGATTCAACTGACATTGTACAGTGTCCTGACTTGGTGATGAAATTGTGGCATTTTCTACAAGCCGGGTAGGGAGAAACTTGAACCTTTGCAGTGCTGGAGGAGGTGAAGATAAACCAGGTTCCAATGGAATCTCAGATGAAGATGAGGATGACTCTGAACCAATTAGTGTATAGATGATCATTTTTGCAGCATTTAAAAGTGGTGACAAGTCGCGTGAGAAAAGAACATCAGCAAGGCTAGGATCAAGTAGGCATGCAGCAGCAGGCAAAGGATTAAAACTGATACATTCAGGATTTAAAATGAATTCAAATCTACTTCTAAAATCACGCAGAAGCTTGCTTTTTAGGATCTTCGGTGCTGGGTACTGTTCAAGATGACATTCCAGATTTACCAGTGATGGGATTACAGTAGACAGTGATTGGGTGTCGGACTGCACCACACAATAACAACTTTACATTTCGCTTTCCCTTCCTGCTCCATATATGTAAAGTAATCCCACACCAGACTCTCCTTCTTTCGTCCAGCTAATATCCTTGATAATGAACTCATTGTCCTCAGAAACAAAATTTACTCGTCCAAAATAAATCACAAATATAAATCGGAAAAATAAGCCGGCGAAAGTTTTGAAACGGAAGTAACCGATCATGAAGAAATGCGATGCTTATGCGCTTTACTTTACTACAATACAAAATACGGATTTTGACGGAAATGACTGGACGAATGCGTCAATATTAAAACACGGGATTCGGCGCAAATGGTGGAACATATTCGACGAGATATTCGTTCAATAATAATTTTCGTTATTGTTACTATTCTATTCATGAAAATTAATTTTTATTTCTATTCTATTACCGTTCTCAAAATAATTTTTGTTCTTATTATCGTTATCGTTAACGAAATTCCAATAATTTTCGTTCTTATTCTTATTCTCGTTAACGTAAATATCACTGATGTACATCCAACAGTTATTATATGAGCTCTAGTATCGACACTATGTACATCCTACAGTTCTTATATGAGCTGTAGTATCGACACTATGTACATCCTACAGTTCTTATAAGAGCTCTAGTATCGACTCTATGTACATCCTACAGTTCTTATATGAGCTCTAGTATCGACACTATGTACATCCTACAGTTCTTATATGAGCTCTAGTATCCACACTATGTACATCCTACAGTTCTTATAAGAGCTCTAGTATCGACTCTATGTACATCCTAAAGTTCTTATATGAGCTCTAGTATCGACACTATGAACATCCTACAGTTCTTATATGAGCTCTAGTATCGACACTAAGTACATCTTGCAGTACTTATATGAGCTCTAGTATCGACACTATGAACATCCTACAGTTCTTATATGAGCTCTAGTATCGACACTAAGTACATCTTGCAGTTCTTATATGAGCTCTAGTATCGACACTATTTACATCCTACAGTTCTTATATGAGCTCTAGTATCGAGACTCAATACATCGTAAAGCTCTCAAATACCAACTAGCACCAACTATTTAGTTTCCAGCAGACGTGACGCTGGAAGTTGAAGAGCTTCATTGACCACCAGACGTGGTACATTGTTTCCTTGGCCCAACTTGTTGTTCTATGCAATCTGTTCCATGTGAATTAACACTTTCGGTCATTCTTTTTAACATCAATTATTGGCATGAAATAACCATTGCTTACAAAATTCAAAATCCTCAAATATAATTTTCAAATTTTTTGTTACGTTATCAAATTAAAAAAAAATATTTTAAAAAAAAATTAAAAACACAGACACACCAGCGGCGGATTTAGCTATAGGGCAGGGAGGGCGGGTCGCCCCCCCCCGCGCTCCAGTTGGGTCTAAAATGGCGCCCCCCTGAGACGACCTCATGAACACTAAAAAGGTGTAACCAGAGCACACACAAAAAAGAATGCTAAACACGAAAAATTTAATCAACACTAAACTGCAATACGACTATATTGGCTTGCTAAATATCGTATTTCAAAACTGTAATATCTGGTTTGCTCAGTCAGGAGCGTCGCTAAGAATACATAAATATTGAAACGAATGATAAACGTGATGTTTTTCTTGATTTTAAGCAAAACAGGGTTTGCTGTCAGAGTACACAGAGAAAATTCTTGCTTTAGACTTTAGTGATGTTAGTTGTAGAAATACTTGAAATATTTGTTAAATCACAATTTTATTAGCCAACTATGATTCCACTTTGGACAGTCATCTAGAGTTTAAAAGAAAAATGAAATTTATTTAAATCATGATGTGCAGATTGATTTAATTAAATCATTTGCATCTGAATTATCGGCAGTAATTGATAATAAACATGTATTTTCTGTAATTATCGATTAGACGGACCATTGATATATTTGAAATTGATAAGATGTCATTTTACGTTCAGTTTCAAAATCAGGACATGTTTCAGAGCTACATATTACAAAAGCGAGACATTGATATCACAATCTGAGGAGGAAAGGCATATGTTGGCTCATCTGTGATGTCTTGAACTAAAAGTGGCCTTCAAACCTTCATACAATGCCATCTATGTTCATTGTTGTAATCATGTTTTGAATTTGGTCACTATCGAAGCAATGTCTGTAAACAGTGATGTATACAGTTGTTTTTGGCACAGCTGAAAGGTATTCTTGACGTCTAGTTTACAACGTCTACTTACTCTTTTAAAAAATCGAAAATCTCAATACGCATCAACAGTAGATACTCTGAAATGACTTTTTGATACAAGATGGGCAAGCCGTAGGGCGTAAGCATGCAGTTGATGCAGTTATTGGATCATTCTCTGCTATTCTAGCCATTCTAGAAGATATAATTTCAAGGCCATCGACATAACATAAAGGAAGTGTCAGAGCAGAAGCAATGGGACTATCTGCTTTAATAACTAAACATTCTTTTGTTTTTTCTGATGCTATTTGTACAAAAGTTGGTTGACATTTTCATGTTTTCAAACCACTTGCAGCTCAAGAGTATTGACATTGCAATTGCAAAACGATTGATCGATGTTGGAAGAAATAAGTTTGTTGAAATGAGAAGCGATCAAGCTTTTTAAAATTCTGAAAGTAGATATCTAATCATTTATTAACGAAAAATGTTCCAAACTAGATGTTAACAACAAAATTTAAAGAAACGCAAATTGCAGAAAATAAAAGTTTGGCAGGTGAACTGAGTAGAGATGAAAGGGCTGGTGATCCAACTATTTTAAATCTGAAACGTACTTCACTATCTTGGATACACTTCTAAAATAAATAGATGATCGATTTAGTGACTTTAGGGGCGCAGCTATTTATTTCCATTGTATTGATCCATCACAAATGTTGGAAGAAAATACAGATCCTCTTCGTAGTTTATGCAAAATTTACAAACACATTAACCTAGAAGAAGCATTCTTGAACCTTATACCTTTAAAAATATGCATGGATCACAACGTCCATCACTATCTAGTGAGCTACAACTTATAGAGTTTCTACCATTCTTGATTGAAAAATAAATGGCATCAGGTCTCTCTTGTTTTTCAATATTCTATAAACATTTACTTGAATCTTCCTGTTATCAATGATTGAAAATCATCAAAAATTATTTGCGCTCAACAATGACAAACGAACGTCTGTCTGGATTGGCATTAATTTCAAATGAACGTGATCTAGGTGAGAACGTTGATTTGAATCAATGATAAATCGTTTCGCTTCACGTAGAAAGGAATTTAAATATGGCTCAGGGCTCTATATAAATTCGCATAAACTAAGTTTCTTTCTTAGATCAATAAATATACTATTGAAATAAATATACGTTACTATTTTGAAAACATATCTGTTTATATTGTTTCTTCTGTTTGACTTGTTTGTTAATTTGGAAATTTTACTAAATTAGTAGGCTAATAATTAGTATTGAAAACGGCTGCGGATATTACCGATTAATTTTCGACTAATCCTTAAAAATTTTAAGGATTAAATTATTTTTAACAATTAATCGACCATCACTTAAAAATAATTTGAAGTAAAAAAGTCAACAAAATTTTTTTTTTTAAAATGCGGCTGATAAATAATTTCCTGAAGATTACACGAACATTTTGGTAATGGCAGTAATGGAGTTTGACTCTGAAACAGAAATGACGACAGCTCTTCTGATGAATTACTGCGTTACAAAATGGAGATGGAAGTTCTTGAATCCATTAATCCTGTACAATGGTTGAAAAAGTAATGAACACCGATATCCGATAATGTCATTTCTTGGCAAGACCGTTTTGAGCATACCAGTTTAAGTTTTCTCAGCTCCATGTGAATGATTATTCAGCTCGGCTGGTCATATTGTCAATTAGATCCGCTCATCACGTGAACCAATTAACACACTTGTCAACACACTTGTCTTTTTGCGTAGTTGGTGAAAAGTAGATATATAAAGGAGACATGCCAGTGTTATTAAGATTTTCAACAAGAACGTGAAATGAGTGTTCCTTATGACATCATAAATTAAAATTTTTTGCTTAAATCGAAATTAACAATTAATTAATCGTTAATTTTTCAAAAGTTAACAATTAAATTTAAATTAATCGTTAACAGCCCTAGTATTTACCCAATGCTCTGATATTAGTAAAATTTTGCGGCGCCCCCTAAAATTCTCCTGGCCCCCCACGCAGACAAACTAAATCCGCCACTGACACACACACATTTGAATGCAGTTTTTGTGACTCAATGGTCTCATTTTAGCACTTTCCATTTAAGGGGAAAAAGAATTTAATTTTTAATTTAAAAAAGCATAAAATGAATTACAGGAACGGTTTCAACCCCGTATGAGAATGTCGTTTGGTTCACGCTGTTGCTTCCGGTGAACTCACTTGCCGTAAGCTAGGTGTCAAGTTGCAGGCGTACAAGTCCAGATTAAGCCCCCTTGGGTTCGTCTTCCAAGTTTAAATTAAATCATCTTTTCCTACATTGAACAAAAATTAGATTGGGTTAGAGCCTTTTGGGATTTTCGAGGCTAACATTTCTGTGTGTCATTGCTTGGGCATAGGATAATGCCTCCATTTTACACAATCTTAAAGTATAGAATGTAATGAGTGTATACATCTTTTATAGGAAAAAAAATGATTTCTCTAAGATTTTGGTGTACGTAACTTTTGGAAATTCTACTTTGCCTATTGAAACAACATCATGTCAAATGACGCGGCTGACTCAACTAACTGTTGATGGGTTGACTCAAAAAGTGACTTAACTAGTGACTCAACAAGTGACTCAACTAGTGAAAAGCTAGTGAACAAAATGGCTGACTTCAGAGCCTCATCTTTGCACACTACACCACGACTGAGTCTCCATACGTTCACGTAGCCTCTAGATTTCGACAAGATTGACTTGGAGATCGCATCACGAGTTCCCCACTGAGTTCTGCCTCGACGGCCCACAACTCTGGTAATAACATTAATATTAATATACATACCATACAGCGGCACTTCAATGGAAGCCACCGTCCTACGGAAAAACACAAAACGTCGAGACAGACATATCGATTTCTTCGCCCCCCCCCCTCTCTTCTGTTATTTCTCTTTGCAGTAATCAGGAATGATCAATCTCGCGGACGCTTATTTGTACAAACAACGTTTTTCCTGCTCGAGTCCATCCATCAGAAATAATGTACCCTGGTAAACAATTAGGCCAACAGTTGTTTGCCACAGGCGCGTTTTATCTTTTCGTGCTTAAGATCATTTGTTTAATTAGTTACTCCATAAAACAATAAATAAGCCATTTCATGTTATGACCATCGTCTGTCATTTTTTTGTACTATTATTTATTATAAGCTTTTTCAACTGATCCTTAAGCACGAGAATAAAAATAAATGTTCTCTCTCAGGTTTGTTGATCCGTGTGGTAAATAACAAAACTCGTATGCAGAGGCGTCACTACGGTTGGTGCCACCCGGGGCGGTAGCTCATGGTGTCACCCCGTCACGAATTAATCCATGGAATCGGGGCTCCTCCGAGTTTTCCAGTGTCAAATAACGGGAACATATAGAAATTTACATTTTGGTGTAACCCCATCATGGTGTCACCCGGGGCGGCCCGCCCCACCACACCACCTAGTGACGCCGCTGCTCATATGTAAAGTTTTAAATCATTGCTGCTTTATTTCTTTTGGTGCAAACATTTAGACCCCAAAAACAATGATATTCTATTAACCGTATCAAAATATGACAAGCGATAATTTTAAACCGCATGCGCGACTTTGGTCAGAACCGATGCAAATTAAAGGGGAAATCGATCACGACTTAGAAGATGGGCGTTTGGTCATCCTAAAGTCAATGGCCATCGTGCTGGGTGGGGGGATGGTAGTGGTGATCACGAACGAATTGCTCCTTGACTTTGTTTGACGTTACAGATTTTTCCTTTCAGAATCGCAGCAATCAGTTTTGATAGGGAATTTATTGTTAAGACAACGGCGGCCAATTTACGACTCTAAAATCATGTTCAGCACTAACTTCTGGGTTCAAGAAATGGACCTTCAATCATCAAGTGTCCTCGAAATGTAGATTTCAGAGACTCAAAATTTGCTAAGACCTTCCTTACAGTTCCAGACGTAGGCCTTGCCAAGAGGAGCAACATCTCAACGAAATAATTTTTGGTGGTTCTTGTACCGTTCCTTTAATTTACAAGTTAAATGTGGACTTTTCCATTTTGTCTGTTGTCTAGGACGAGTCCTATTTAAGCCTGATGGTGGAGTTCGTCTAGGAGAAATGGAAATTCCACTAAAAGTTAAAAAGTGCACAGTGAATTATGTACATAAAATTTAAGTTGGACCTACATGTGAACGTAGGTACTTTCAAGTACATTTATTTGTTGGTGCTGTGATTTATCATTTGGTTTTTAATTTCTTCATTTCTTTTACGTTTATCTCTTTTTTTTTTTTGGTTTAAATTTCACTTAAGAAGTACGTTACCAACCTTAAGTTCAGAAGGTACAAGATAATACATTATTTTTTTTTTTTAAAAACAACAGTTTTTAACTTTTTGGATATGGGTTTTTTTTTATTCTTGAGTCCAAGCTACAGAATTTTGCCATTTTCGGACTTAATTACTTTGAAAACGTTAAAATTATGAAGCTTATTATTTTATTTTCAAAAAAAAAAAAACAACAACAAACATCTTTTTTAAAAATAATAATTGAGGCGGCTCTTCGAAAGAAAATTGTAATAGAAACAGCTCTCAATAGATGAGCATAGATCCACAACACAACTAGAGCTCAGACGAGATCAAGGAATTCATTAGTGTTGCCTACGACTTTTAAGTCGGCGAATACTTGTTTATTTCCGAGCGGCGTCTCGTACCATTTAAAGAAGCCACTGCCGTTCACAACACCAACCATCAGTCGAATGGTTAGAGCAACATTTTGCGTGACACCCGCTTCTGTGGGATTCCGTTTAGAATAAGGACATCAATCAAGTTAGGACGGAGGTTTGGGACGTTGAGCACGTGAATGACCTTTTTTTTTTTTTTTGTGTGTGTGGAAACGTTTGAGACAATGGATGGTGGATGCTGGAGGACAATGGGGTGGGATATTTAAACATGCTAGGACGATGGCTAGAAAATACTTAAAATAAAAACATTCAGCAAGTGTATGAGCTAATTAATCACAGGGGATACACAATTATACGTGTTAAAAAAATATGGATCTAACGTCAATATAATAAGAGCTGTTGAATATATTTTAAATACAGTATGGACTTTATTTTAGACATGAATGAAATGATGACAGCAGGATGGAAATCAAGACACACATTTGTCACTTTAACGGATGGAGTTTAAAAAAAGAAAAGAAATAGAGGAGAACACAATATTCGACATATTGTTTTTCTTAAACTTGACGCATAGTTGTTCTAAAATTAGACATATTGTTGTTCTAAAATTTGTCATATTGTTGTTCTAAAACTTGACATATTGTTGTTCTAAAATGTGACATATTGTTGTTCTAAAATGTGACATATTGTTGTTCTAAAATTTGACATATTGTTGTTCTAAAATTTGACATATTGTTGTTCTAAAATTTGACATATTGTTGTTCTAAAATTTGACATATTGTTGTTCTAAAAGCCGTCCTATTGTTGTTATAAAAGTCGTCATATTGTTATCCTAAGATCATGATAACCCTGGTATACAGTAAGTAGCCAACGCCTATTTCAGGGTAATGTAGATATGTGACACTTACCAAAGACAAGCGTGAGGATATCTGAGACGGCCAGACTGAAGAGGTAGTAGTTGGTCACGTTTCTCATGTAGGAGTTGCGGGCGATGACGATGCACGTGCACACGTTGCCGACTATACCCGTCAGGAATATCACGCTGTAGACGACCAGCAGGATGACCACGGAACGAAATTCTTTTCTCTTGGCACCGAGGATGTCCAGCAGCAGCTGTCCGACGTCCATGACCCCCGGGTTAAGGGTCAGGTTTGTGCCGTCCAAACCCAGCTCTGACCAGTTCATGAGAAGGTCAAGGCTGATGTTGTGGTCGACAGAGGTGAGGAAGCTTAGCTCCATCATTTCCACGTGTGTCTCTTTGTGAGGGCCACTTAGTAGATACTTTTGTGGCTCTTTGCTTGGGCCACTTAATAGATACTTTTGTGGCTCTTTGCTTGGGCCACTTAATATATCCTTCTGTGGCTCTTTGATGGGCTACTTAATAGATCCTTTTATTCCGCATGGTCTATTTCTGGTTTAGTTTGAATCCAATGAGCGAATTGTTACGAAACTATTTGAGACACCACACGTAGTCGGATGGTTCGAGATCCTGCCACCTTTAGACTGACTTCTATGGTCTCTGTGACTATTACATATCAAAATGTTTCACAGCGTCACTCGAGATGTTATAGTTAATGTTTCCACCAGACCATCAGATGTTATAAGACCTGTAAAAAAAAAAATTTAAAAAAATATTCAGGTGAACTCAAATAACTTCAACATTATATGTGCCATAGACAAGTCCTGACTTTTGTTCCAAAAACTTTTTTTCGCCCCATCCGAGAACTTAAAATTGTTGTCATTGTGTCATGTTCAATAAAATCATCATATAAAAATTTGTTTCAACATTAATAACAACTGAAAAGGTAATTGTTGAAGCAATATTGCTCAGGGATAAAAAGGAATCTATTGCTCGTGTTTCATTGTTTATGTATTTTCTCGTATTAAATGTAACATAAGAAGCCGCAATGAAATCGATTGCTGGCTGAATTCCTTTGAAAGAAATGAATGCCAAGTGGCATCCTTGGTGGTAAGGGGGGGGGGGTAGGACAGAGATTGTTACTAAATCTATGGAAAGGGGGCAATTGTGGATGATTGTTGAGGCTAGACACCAGACATACGCGGCGTTGTTAAATGATAAATTTATGTGTTGATATTTTCTCCTGGGTTTTTTTCTTTTTATTATTTTTTTAAAATAATTCTTTTATTGCTTTCTTGTTGTTTTTTAGCGGTAATTGCTTGGTATTATAGTTCAAATTCAATCAGAAAAGGTATCTATAAAATTTAATTGACAATTTTTCTCGAAATCAAAATGAATAAAATGTGACATATTTGTGACTATTGGGGTGAGGACCTCTTCAATAATACTCGTTGCGCCTGTTTGAAAATTTAAAAAATCGTTCAGAACTAATTATAAAATTGTACGATTACGCAAGTCTTTTCTCTCTATAAAAATAAACTATTACCAAGCCGATGGCATCGAGTTTTTTGAAAGCTTCTAGAAATGTAACAATATCCGCAACTTCACTCTTCAATGAGTAATGACGGCAATGTCCTAGCACTTTGCTACAAATAAGACATGGCTTTCACCTGTTCCAGGTTACCAACTGTACTCCTCAATGAGGGCCATGCCCTAGCACTTTGCTACAAATAAGACATGGCTTTCTCCTGTTCCAGCTTTCTTAGTGGAAAATAAACTGAGCGGGCTGGCTCAAAACTGGTCAAAAAATTTTTTTTTTTACGGTATTATTTTTTTTTTTTTTAATTTACCACATTTTCATTAACTGGCTTTATATTTGTCTGTTTGTCTTTTTGTATGTCCGCAAAATTTTAATTTTTCCCAAAGTAAATTTAAACCACTTCTTGTGATTCTAGAGATCTCAAATTTTTACAACGGAAAGATCCTTCCTAGATGACAACGCGTTGTATCAAAATTTCAGGTCAATCGATTGTATTGTATTTAAATTATTGCATTTTTAGTTTATCTCTTTATATATATATCATCTGTCTTCGTCTGTTATTGTTTACATCCACGTGCAGCCCGTGTTCACGCCAGCCATCGATGAACACGTCCTCGTGTTTAAGGGGAGTTCAGTCGTTAAAGAAAAAATTAAACCACTTCGGATGGTCCCAGAGATCTCAACATTTTAACGTGTATAAAAATAAATAGAGGTGAGAAGATACTTATTTAAAAAAAAAACATACTTTTTTATAAGTTGACTAAAAAGAAGGAAATAAAAATAGATGGTAAAAAAGATTTTTATAAGTGGACTACAGGGAAGAAAATAATTTAAAACTTATAAGCTCAGGTACATTAATTTAATATGACTAAAAACGTGGGGCGGATGCTTCCGAAAATCCCATTCTAATTTAGAAATACACCACAAAGATTGGTGTTTCTTATAAAAATTAAAGATTTATAATTTAAAAGGCGAAAGAGAAATCTATAAGTGAGAGAATGATTGAACTGCATATATAAAACCCAAAAAGCACCAGCCCCACGTTTTTAGACCAGTGAAAATATAATTCAGCCCTAAGTTGCCACTCATTTTGATGGGATTAAGTCACTCACTGTAGAAAGACGTTAAAAGCTGCATTGTAGATAGTCTTTCATTGAACTGAATTAAATCATACTTTAAAACATTTTTTTAGTCCCATAACCTCTTTTTATCGAGGTCGTAGAGGATTGTAATGTTTCTAATAGAATAATCTAGGGCTTTATAGACACTAGCGGAGGACTTTCTAAGCTTTAGTCATTGCACAACATTTTCATAGTGACTTTTCGTGTGCTTGAACCCACGCCCCTCAGCTTGTGGGGCGAGCGAACTATTGACATTCGCTACCCAGTCGAACATTAGGAAAGTACTTTAAATATCTATTATGTCACGTATTACGAATTGAATTACATCTATTCTAATTTGTATTGGCTTGTCTAGGGGAACGTGACAATAGAAAAAGCCGTTGTGTCACTATCTTAAGTCTGAATTTAACCACAGACTTACAATGAATAACACAAGAAATCGGAAAGTAAAATATTAACTGAATGTTTAATAAAATATAAATCAAATAGTACTTTTAAAGGAATCACATTAAGTTACAAGCAACAAAAAAACACAAACATCTACTCAATACAGAATTGAGAGGTTGACTAAACCCTTTTACAAAAATGGCATGTAAAAATATTACACTTCAAGAGTTTTAAAAGATAACTACAATTACCAGCAAGGCCTTGAAAAGGAAAAATCTCAACTTACACTAACGATACCACGCAGGGGTCACGCACAGTCTCCGCGATACTGTCTCTCGGCTGTCTCCGTATGTCTTATCCCCCTCAACGTTATACGGGCGGTCTTTTTATAGTCCACCGCGCGTCGAGCTCAAGACAACTCTAGTAGTTTCTCGAATACTATTCGAGAACAGGACAAGTCAACAACAACAAGACAGGGCTAGAACCTTCTCTAAAGAGACGGAACAAGAAAACCTCATATTTTTGACCAGATGAAAACACACAGGTCAAGGACCGGTCACACGGTCTGTGTGGCTTGAACTCGCCGCCGCTCACAAACAAACTCACTACACAAAAGGGGCAGACAACCTCGGGAATCCTCCACCCGTCTCTCGACCGCAACAGGTCAAGGGAAAACAACAAAAAAAATAGGTAACAATGCCTAGATACGTAACAATTAATACATCATATTCTGCAACCCGAAACTAGTAGAATTGTATAAAGAAAACATATTTTTAAAATACAAACAGACTTACACTGTATCCCCTTATTCAAACGAATGTCATGGGAACGACAGTGATATTCATATAATAGTCTGGGGATGTAAGTCTAGGAGTGTATCAATTAGTTTGATTAACGTGATGTTGATGATGTTGTCGTACATATTTAATGGCGTAGATAATTGGATACATAGATATCGGTGATGGGATTGTAACATTGATGTAAAGAGAGGTACAGTTTCTAGACTTTACACACACACACACACACACACACACACACACACACACACACACACACACACACACACACATAATAATAATCAAAAGGATTTGTGGAAAACTGATTAAAGCCCACACACAAATGTGAAAGCTTGTTACTAGAAGGTGTAGACAATAAAGTTTAACTATACAATGTCGGGGCAATTGCAATTTCCGAGGTTTAGATTGTATTTTAAGCCATATAGCTATTGAATTATAGGTTGTATTTTAAGCCATATAGCTATAGAATTATAGGTTGTAATTTAAGCCATATAGGTATTGAATTATAGGTTATAATTTAAGCCATATAGCTATAGAATTTTATATTGTAATTTAAGCCATACAGCTATTATATATGTTTTAATTTAAGCCATATAGCTATAGAATTATGTATTGTATTTTAAGCCAGATAGCTATTGAATTATAGGTTGTAATTTAAGCTATATTGCTATTGAACTATATGTTGTAATTTAGCCAGAGAGCCATGAAGCTGTTGGCTGTAATTAAAATCACACACAAAGATGTTAGTCTGCATGGATGTGAGAAGGTAAACGCAAAGTTTCAGCTATAAATTCTTGGAACTTTTCACAATCGCTAGCGTGGCTGCTAACTGTACGATTGGCTGCTGAAGCGTGGGCGCCTCGCTGCACTGGTCGGGGCGCCTCACTGCACTGGTCGGGGCGCCACACTGCACTGATCGGGGCGCCTCGCTGCACTGGTCGGGGCGCCTCACTGCACTGGTCGACCGATATGACAATTGGCCTTGGTTCTGATTACACGCCAACTGTGACCCAACAACACATCGGGTAGTGCTCGAAAGGACAGCACTTTTACAGCTGCACTGAGTGCCATAGATGTAGCCACCTTCGAACCTTTTATTTAAATTGTACAGTTGCAATTAAAATTGAACACATGTGACCAAAAAAAAAAAAAGTGAAATTTTAGTACATGTAATAGTGTTTTAAAATTGTAAGCAAAATCCAAGGTTTGGGTTTGCTCCTAATTTGCTTTCTCTCCAAACGCCCGTGCATGAAAATGAATACATAGATAAGTGAAAAAAAAATTTTATCTCCCAGCCTGTGACAACCATCAAGTCATTACACATTTCTCTCCCTTACTGGGCCGGGAAAATCTTGTCAAGAAGCACAACTTACAGGTTTACAAATCTGATACGCACTTCGTTCAAATGATGAGGAGTTGTCCAAGCTTTGCGATCGGCTTTGACGTACTCATCAGAGGTGACGTGTGAAATTTAGAGGCGAAGGGGGGGCTGACGGCTGAGATTGATTGCAATGATACGTCGACCAGAGGATGGTAAGATGGTCAGCGGGGGGGAGGCGGGAGGGGGTTGGAAGGATTCTTTCTGTCACCACTGAACGACGGATATGTATTTTATAGGTCAGACTGCCGGGGCTACAAGTCTGTTGATATTCGTGTAACTAATGTCTTAACTAATTATTTTCTACCACCTTTCTATCAGTGGCGCCTGATAATGTGTATAACTGTGCTAAGTGGTTTCACAATAACGTCACATTGTGACCATGGTATAAAAGCAGAACATAAGCCTTTTATATCTTAGGACAATGCAAGAAATTTAGAATGTTTCTGAAACGATTTTTTGAAACTTCGTATGTCCACACTATAGAAATTTGAAGACAAGCTTGGAACTGAAAATCTTCTCTTCTCTTACCTTCCCTTATCTGTTACAGACGCTCCTTCTAAACAGAAGATTATTGCGCCCTACGTTAATCTATGATTTGTGTTTAGTCTTGCATTCTTATCAGAGTTTTAAATGATGATAAATTGGCTTTCCTGGTTCTTTCAGGCTACTCATTTTACGCCTTTATCTCTCTGCTTATGCCACTTCGGACCACATTAAAACATTAAGGTCTTGCACTAGACAGTTTCTAAAAAACACAATAATCCTGACAAAAACATGTCTATAAATATTTATTAATTTTTCTGCCCCAACTCGCCTTTGAAGGCTATTCTTTCGTAAAGTAGATTGACAAATACTTACGTACTGAATGAACTTGCAGTGGTGGTAACCAATGCTCCCTGTAAGTTTCTTTGATCCGTGTGTTAAGTAAAAAATAAAAAAAATAGTGTGCAAAGTTGAAAAGCATACATTTGTTGATGCAATATTTTACAAGATTTTGCTAACTGCTGCGCGGGGTCAGTCAGATATCTGCGTGACTTAAGGCCACTCAACTCTAAAGGAACATTGGCTGTGACTTGTTTGGGATGAATTACACACAATTAAATAATTGTCATTGACTTAATAATTCACATGGTGTTTATACATTTCTCGCTCTTAGATTTGGTCATAGTTAGCATCAATAGGCTTGTATTGCGGCTTACTGTTGTTAATATCAGTGGTGGTGACTGGTCACTTGCCTTAAGTGTGTTTACTTGGATTTTAAAGCACGCTCGGATGTGCTGAAAGTTTAGATGCTGGGATTATGTAGTGGTTGCAATGTTTCCAGAGCTTTGTTATGGTGGTGATGTTGCCAAAGATGTGTTATGATAGTGAAGCCCCTCGGACTCCTAAACTCCTACAAATCCCTAACTATGCCACTGGTGGGGAAATTGTTTTAACTTTTATGAACAGGGTTTAGTTTGTATTAGAGTTATGGTGGGCGAAAGTTTATAATTTTTAATTATGATGGATGGTGATAGTTGAGCTGTGTATTTTTTTTTCGGGGGGGGGGGGGGGTTGTGTGTAGAAAAGATGTTGTCGTTTGCAAGGTGTTAATATGAAATTCTTCGAGTTTGTTTTGCGTCGTTAAACAACAGTTTTAAAGTAAGCCGATTTATGTTATTTAATGGTAATAAAAGCTCAAATCACCCTTATTCATTTTTTTTATCTGGTCTTGGGAAGAAAATTGATGCAAAGTTCAATGTTTTGTATGTGTGCGCGTGAGGCAGTGAGCGACAAAAAACTTATTAAATCCTGGCTCCAATTTTCCTCACGCAAGAAAGAAAAAAGAAACCAGCAAAGGGAGGCGACTGTCGGCCTAGGGGAGGAAACACATGTCAGACCGGCTACAACTGAGCTGCGACAGTGAAAGACGAATGGCGACCTTTTTTCAAGTGGNGTGGGTGGGTGGGTGTGTGGGTGGGTGGGTATGTGAGTGGGGGTGTGGGATAAAAATTGAGATCGCAGAATTTCTTTTCAATACAAATTAAAATTAAAAAATAACAATAAAAAATAACCCAGTGATAAATCCCTTGTATGATGGCTGATAATTGTCCACATCAACAAAATAATAAGTGAAATATTTGAATATAATTATAAAATGAATACTTCTGCAGATCACAACACTGAGCTCCCCCCTCCCACAAACACCCACACACCCACACCTTCCCGACATACACGCTCAGCTTCTTTGTCTATCCAGTTCTTGGTACAGTCTTGCACCGCGTGTTCAAAGTTCAGTCTCAAACAGATATTGATGATGTCATAGGGCTATAATCCATTCTTTTTTAGCATTTCCGTATGATCCAACGCTACGAGATTCATTTCCCATTACCGCTATTTTTGCAGGGGTTAATTATAGATAAGATTTCGCTCACAATCAATTATTTAAAGACTCCACTGTCCACTGCTTCAACTGACCACGGACCACTTGACGAAGAGGACTAGTTCACATCAAATGTACGACTTCGAGTTTGTTTATTTTACTTGTTTTCCTTTAAAAAAAAACAACTAATTTCCCGATAAATATAATGTCTATCAAGAGTAATTTATTCAATTATAATTTCTGGTTTTGTTTCTAAATAGGAGCTGTCTGAAAATACGAAAAATCAAACGTAAGCGTTTTTTATTCAAATTAAAATTACTGCATTATAGTCGACCAGGTCATCATATACCCCATCAAAGAGCTCGGGGTTAAAACAAAAAAAGATTTGACCCACCCCACTGAATTCTGAACACTGAACACTGAAAAGCAATACCTAACAAGGCAAGGGTAGTGAATTATTTTCCCTGACGTCCTAATTAGCTGCAACTGTTCAATTACCCGAGACGATTAAAGACATCGATCGATTTTGGGGACAGGCAGACCCCAAGTCAAACAAGCTATCGATCTTTAATCAACGCTTACCGTTTGTGATTGAGGAAACCCAACGGCCTCAACAAAATTGTATCATCTATAACTCATCAACAAATAGAAGGCCTTAAAATATTATTGTATTTGTTCATATTCTGTATATATTGATTTAAATAAATCAAACGAACTCAGGAGAATGACTTAAAGACAAACAGTAATGACAGGATAACGTAACTCTCCATTTTTCATTCATAACAGGAGACTTGAATAAAAGAATAGAATAGAGCTGTATACAAAATTGACGCTAGTTAATTTTTTTTATCTTATACTTGTTGACCCGTCGCGTGTTGGTGGGATCTCAGTGTAAACAAATAAATTCGGAGAAAGAAATGAGTGGTGCTTATTAAAATCAATTACGTGAGAAACCTTCGCGGAATTGTGATAAACAAATTCCAATTTTTATGGGAAATGGATTAAATAAAATAATATTTAAAAGACTTTCAGAAGAAAAAACGATTTTTAAAGCCCCGCCCCCAAAATGAGTGATACATTTTAAGTATATTGCCATTGTACTCAACAACTTAACTAATTATGAGGGCGATCGGTTAAATAAAATAAAATGTTATAGAGCTTACATAACTTTATTTTTAAAAAAAAACTCAAAAATCCCTTGCGTTCTAAGTGGTGCCATTTATCAATTTCCGAATTCCCATCTATTGCAATCTGGATCATGATGGATATGTGTGTTTGGACCCCAGAATATTTTATATGGAAATATTGCACAATCCAGACAGAACTACGCGGAGTTTGGATTTATTTTCTATTATACTCTGTACTTAATTCCTTATATCCAACAAGATGCCCTGGATGGCTTATGGTGATATTTGGCTTTACCCTAGTTCGGAAAATGCACTTTGAACATAAAACTTCTGAATTAATAGAGTGTTTTTTATGTGTTTGTTTTTTTTAATGGTATTTAGTTGTTTGATAAATATTTAATTTTTTTTTTCAGAATCCCAAATAAAAGAAGCCGATCGGCACTTAAAGTGTATACATTATGGATGATGTGGTACAATGCTGGTCTCAGGCGACGATTACTTAAGCTAAGTGTCGAAAACATTTCTCAAAGTAAAATCGAAACTCCAATACCGGGGAGATGTTTTGTGTGTCAGTAATAAATCTCAAGGAAAGTTGAAACCACGGGGGAAATAATATCCGGTGAGGACCAAAAGGTCAAAGCACCACTGTTCAGAAGAGTTGCAAAATAATATTGGACAACAAAAAGGTGAGACAGTATGTTTCTTTAATAAGTTAGTATCATGTAAAAAAAAAAAAAATAGTGCTGTTATCGATTAATTTAAATTTAATCGTTAACTTTTGATAAATTACTGAATAATTAATCGATAATTTTGATTAAAGCTGAAATGAGATGTATGACGTCATTAAACTGAAAATTCCATGAAATGGCCATAACTGAAGTATTTAATGAAATAAATGTATAATATATTTAGGAGATACATTAAAATATACGTATTTCAATTTAATATAAATGAATTTGATTTTTTTTATTGTTATTTAAGTAAACACAATGTTTTATATATCATTTTCCTGCTAAAAACCGCTTATTTTAAAGTTAACACTTTAAAAAAAAATAAAAACAACTATTAAATCTACTATTTATCAACAATTAATTATTTAAAAATTAATCCATATATATATATTTATATATATATTCTTTAATTTAGTCGCAATTTTATTGATTAAAATAATTTTAATCGATTAAACTTTTAACGATTAATCGAGAAATTAATCGTTAATTTCCTCAACCCTAAAAATTAGTATTAATCAATTCCAGAGTATCGCTAGACACTTGTCGTACAGGAAATAATACCGAGTATTATTAACAAATATAACTAGACACTCGATAACAATCACGGTAAGAAAATTACAGAAGTTAAAATGATTAGAATGTCTTTCGTGGCCCTCAAATAAATTTTGGGAAAGAAGCAGAGTATTATTAGACGATTACAAAATAGACATTTTCTCTAAGTAAATACAGCAGTGAAACTGTCACTACATAATAACTTCTGTGAGAATGTCACTGTGGACCGCTGTGAGACTGTCACTGTGGACCGTTGTGAGACTGTCACTCTGGACCGCTGTGAGACTGTCACTGTGGACCGCTGTGAGACTGTCACTGTGGACCGCATTGAGACTGTCACTGTTAACCGCTATGAGACTGTCACTGTGGACCGCTGTGAGACTGTCACTGTGGACTGTTGTGGGACTGTCACTGTGGACCGCTGTGAGACTGTCACTGTGGACCGTTGTGAGACTGTCACTCTGGACCACAGTGAGACTGTCACTGTGGACTGTTGTGGGACTGTCACTGTGGACCACTGTGAGACTGTCACTGTGGACCGTTGTGAGACTGTCACTATGGACCGCTGTGAGACTGTCACTCTGGACCGCTGTGAGACTGTCACTGTGGACCGTTGTGAGACTGTCACTCTGGACCGCTGTGGGACTGTCACTCTGGACCACAGTGAGACTGTCACTAAATTAGGACCGCAGTGAGACTGTTACTTCATAATAACCACAGCGAGACTGCCGCTATGGACCGAAGTGAGATTGTCACTAAATTAGGATCGCAGTGAGACTGTCACTAAGGCCCGCAGTGACACTATCACTAGGGACCGCAGTGTGACTGTCACTAAATAAGGACCGCGGTGATACTGTCACTAAATAAAGACCCTTAGATAATGTTCGTGTCAAGTGTCATCATTGCAAATGGCATCATAATGGGACCACAGAAAGGCAGTAATCTAATAGCGACCACAGATCGACTGTCACCAAACAGTGACCTTAATGAGACTGTCACCAACAAGTGACCTCAATGAGACTGTCACCAACAAATGACCTCAATGAGACTGTCACCAACAAGTGACCTCAATGAGACTGTCACCAACAAGTGACCTCAATGAGTCTGTCACCAACAAGTGACCTCAATGAGACTGTCACCAACAAGTAACCTCAATGAGACTGTCACCAACAATTGACCTCAATGAGAATGTCACCAACAAGTGACCTCAATGAGACTGTCCCCAACAAGTGACCTCAATGAGACTGTCACCAACAAGTGACCTCAATGAGACTGTCACCAACAAGTGACCTCAATGAGACTGTCACCAACAAGTGACCTCAATGAGACTGTCACCAACAAGTGACCTCAATGAGACTGTCACCAACAAGTGACCTCAATGAGACTGTCAACAAGTGACCTCAATGAGACTGTCACCAACAAGTGACCTCAATGAGACTGTCACCAACAAGTGACCTCAATGAGACTGTCACCAAAAATTGTCCACCGAGAGAGGAAGTGTTCGAACGTATAAACCAAGAAACTGGAAATGACACGCCAGGGCTGAGATGAAAGGAGGAAAAACCGAATTGGAAATCCAGTGAGGAGATTCCACGAGGTATAGATTCAGAGTAATGGGAAGAAAAGCAATTTGGAGACAGAATTAGGAAGTGGGAGGATGGGAAGGCACGGCAAGAGACAGACAGATGGGGTAGGATTGGTTACAGACTGGCAAAAAACCACAACATTATCTTGCACCCCTCTGTCTCCCTCCCCCACCCCTCACCTAAATCACGCCCAGATTCGATTAGTTTCAGCCTCCACCTCATATCCTCTCTATCGTACTCCGCAGCTGCACCCCTCCCCCAACAGGAACACAGAAGGGAGAGGGGGGGCACTTGAGGGCTCTGGGGTTCTGAGATGTCTTAAACACATAGTGAGAAGAAGTGCTTTACGGACCAGAACGTCTGTCGGGGAGAAAATGGCTTTTTGTTGTAGATTTTAAAGATTGCATTATAGAGTTTCTTGCGTATGCATTTTTTTTTAAAGAAAGATTTGAAATGGTTTTATTCATTTAGTTGATATAATCTATGAAACGGGATTCTGTACATTAGTTTACAGTAGTAGTATTATAAATGTGGGACTAGTGAGAAATTTTTTGTACAACTGAAAGATGATTTTTTTTCATTTATCAAATTAACGGTCATGACATTTTTCACTTGTATTATAACTAGGGCTGCGGAAATAAATGATTAATTTCTCGATTAATCGGTAAACAATTTTATTGATTAAAGTTATTTTAATCGATAAAAAGCTATTAAAAATATAAACTGTTTGAAACAATTTCTTCGATTTATTAATAAATAATTAATAGTTTTGCTTTTTTACGAGCAAACTTCTCCGTTGAAAAAACTAAGATTTTTAAAGTGTAAACTTTAAAATAAGCCATTTTTATCATTAAAATGATATAAAAATGAAACATTGTTTTCATTTAATTAACGTTAAAAAAATGTCAATTCATTGACATTATGTTGAACTACTTAAATTTAAACTTTTAAAAATGTCCACTGCCTGTTTTTTTGTTGTTTTTTTTTGTTACTTCTCTTGAAATTTTCAGTTTGATGACGTCAGACATCTTATTTTTATCTTTTATCAAAATTATCGATTGATTATTCCGTAATTTTTCGAAAGTCAAAATTTAAATTAATTGATAACAGCCCTAATAATAAAACATGTGATTTTTTTTTTTTTTTTAAGTTTACATGATTGACTAACTTTAAAGGAAATTCAAAGTTGTTGATATTTAAATAGTCTATTATGTAATTGAAAGGAGGCTCAATTTTTCTTTTTCCAATTCATTATGTTCATTATTAACTAAGTTTTGAAATTAGAGTAAAAAGAAAGAGTCTAGTTCACATCAACAAATACAATTAGTTATTTATATTATTGTAAGTGTAGATTTTAGAACTAAAATGTAAATTTATGATACGCTCTTAACTTATGAGTGAAATAAAATAAAATATTAAAGTAAAAATTGATCGCTCAAACAAACAGATAGAAATCCTTTCTATTCGTCCATTGGCAAAAAGGCCAACAACTCCGATAACAGTTTTAAATAAAGTTTAGAATAGTACATCAAAGTAGATAAGTTTTGGGAAGAAAGAATGGTTGTCGAGAAAGGGGATACTTTACTGAGGGCCTAGAATTAAGTGTATTGTTTTTTGAGTATAGGTTATAGATAAAGGATCTTGCGACTGGTATGAGTTTTAGAGTAAGTGAAATAGAAATGAAAAGGGTGTTCGTCTATAGGCTAAGATACAAATGACCGAGAACAAGACTAATGGGAGAAAAAAAACGAAAAATAACATGGAGAGAAAAGAAATGAATGCTGGTTTGAGACAGTGGCATACGGGTGTAAATCTAAAACAAGAAACATACCAAAATGTCTGGAAATGAAAAAGGACTACAACAAATGGCATATTAAGATGTCTAGTACAGGTGGGAAAAGAATTCTGGTTTAAAGAGATAAGTACGGTAGTCGAGGAATGCGGAGCATGAAAAGAGCGGTCAGAACTGGTGACCTAGAACGCAGGTAAATCCATGAATATATTTTATTTTGACTTCCTAAATAGACGGTAATTGTTTTTTATCCGACCACCAAATCAACGTGCACATGTCTCCCCTTATCCATACATATTTCTCTTCTTATTCTTACATATTTCGATTCTTATCGTTACACATGTCTCTTCTTATCCTTACACATTTCTATTCTTATCCATACACATTTCTTCACTTGTGCTTACACATCCCTTCATCTGTTGTCATAAATAAAAAAATCAAGTAATATTTTAAAATCCCACACACAACTTTACGATGGATGTTGTAGCTAGTTAAACGTTGGCATTAATATTTCTAGAACTGTTATTTCTCAACAACAGATGGTTGTACATGGTTGTCTATCAAAAGGAATTAAAGTCAAAACAACAAACAGATCATACATGTCTTATGGGCAGTTCACCCATTTCACCAATATTATCCTCAAATTCTGCTGGCTGTTATCCGGCTCTGTACCAACATACCCGAACAGTCTTATGACCCTAGGAAGCTACCCTCGACGATAAAATGTATGGTGGACTGAACCAATTGACAGCCACAGAGCAGTTCATCACAGATATAGGGTTTGGGGTCTAAATGACAGCCACAGAGCAGTTCATCACAGATATATGGCTTGGGGTCTAAATGACAGACACAGCGCAGATTATCACATATATAGGGCTTGTGGGCTAAATGACAGCCACAGAGCAGCTCATCACAGATATAGGGCTTGGGGTCTAAATGACAGCCACAGAGCAGCTCATCACAGATATAGGGCTTGGGGTCTAAATGACAGACACAGCGCAGTTCATCACAGATATAGGGCTTGGGGTCTGGTCTAAATGACAGACACAGCGCAGTTCATCACAGATATAGGGCTTGTGGTCTAAATGACAGACACAGACCAGTTCATCACAGATATAGGGCTTGTGGTCTAAATGACAGCCACAGAGCAGCTCATCACAGATATAGGGCTTGGGGTCTAAATGACAGCCACAGAGCAGTTCATCACAGATATAGGGCTTGTGGTCTAAATTCTAAATCCAGCATCAAAATATTTTGTTAACTAAAAAGAAGAACCGGCACTTTAAGGCTTTGGGTTGAGGGGGTGGTCAGAGGCGCCACCCGGGGCGGTAGCTCATGGTGTCACCCGGGGCGGTAGCTCATGTGTCACCCGAGGTGGTAGCTCATGGCGTCACCCGGGGCGGTAGCTCATTAACATTAATGATTTGTAGTCAATAATTTGTATGCATTTAAATAAAATAAACTCTAAGGATGTGAACATTTATTATATATNGTTTTTAAAAAACGGACCGTTTCAATAGGATACCTAGATATTAAAATTATAAAAGTTTATGTTAAAATTTCTAAAACCCCAAAAGTAGCGGATTCTAGCAAATTTTCTATGCCCACAATTCAGCATTACCCCCCAAGAGTTCCCTTTTTACCCCAAATAAGATAATTATCGCTGCTTACCGACCCCTTGGTTAAACAGACCGATAGCGATAGCCATGTATTTTATTTTTCATTAGTTTATAAATTCCGTAAGAGAATGCCACAATTTAAACACACCTCGGCCATTGGTGACATTATACTTACAACTGTTGTGTGCGTACGTGAAATCCTGAAGAAGAAAGAATTGAAAAAACAAACAAACAAACTTGTGAGCTTCCGAGTAAAAAGTTATGATGATGTCATAGTATTTTTTCAGTCCTCAACTTGCAAGAATTACTGCATTTTGCAATGCACAAGATGGCACCCTACTTTCCTGCACAAATGTGGGGTTCGTACCGTATTGGCCATTTTTCTCTTCCAGTGCATACCTAATAATTTTTAGAAATAATGAGATGTGATATCAATGTGATAATTTTTAATCAAATGCATTTAATGCGCATATACTTAACTGCCTTTACAAGATCGAAGTGAATTTGAGGAATTGTTTTGTATCTATATAATATATATTCTAGGTCCATCAACAATGCAATGATCCTTCTAATATCAATAGTCACATTCGTGAACTTAATCGCGAAGGTTAATCACATCTAATGGTTTTTGACATTACCGCTGCATTGTTCGTTAGCTGTCTTGCTATGCCTTGGCAACTATACATTTTTTCTTAATGTTATATATAAAACTAGCCGAATTCATACTTGATCTTATAGGGCTTTAAGCTGTGTAGAGGTTCATTTTCCTCTCAAATCAGTACAAAGAAAATCATGTCAAAACGGGAAAAGATTGCAATGGTACCTGGTGAAATGGGAAAATTCTTGCCGGTCGTCTGATACGAAAAAGTTTGAGAATCACAGGCTTACATTTATTTAATATCTTTTACATAGCTTCACGCGTGTTACAATATTACAATGTAGACCTACTCTAAATAAATACTTAAATGACAAAAAAGTGACTTGAAACATACTTATTTTCAAATAGAAAATTAAGTGGTTTGTTTTAAAGGGGGGGGGGTCAAAGTTTTGTGACGTACTTTTGGAGGGGGGCTACGATTTTGTGACGACGCGTGACGTAGGGGGGGGGGG
>MUZC01000346.1:10783-28448 GCA_002072015.1 Radix auricularia | reverse complement strand
GCAGTGCCACTCAAAGGTTTAAGCTATACCATTTTTGTCTGTCCGAGGTAAAGCAGTGCCACTCAAAGCTTTAAGCTATACCATTTTTGTCTGTCTGAGGTAAAACAATACTAACCAAAACTTGAGGACATGAAGACAATGGCTTATTAGTACCATCTCTTGCCAACCATAAACTGTGATTAGTAGAAAATGGCGAGAGTCATTAGTCATGCTAATGTGTGGATAATTCATATTTCAGGGCAGCATTCATTAGATGCAATTATAAAAGTTTACAGTCGAATATAATGGGTATAACTGATACAGGCCTAACGGCACAAGTCGATCTATTGATAAATCCGACATAATGCAGTAATGTCGTATAAAAACAGTTGCCTTGCCTTGAAAAGTAACAAAAGTTATAAATTCAATATAAATAAAATATTGTCAAACATAGGTTTCTTCTTTGATTACTTTTACTGTTCAGTTCTGTGAGAAAATATGTTGTTAAATTTTAGGAAACAATTTCATCAAAATTGTGGATTTGCTGTCACGGCAAGTTTTACGCTGTCTTTGGGGCCCAATCGATCTTGTTTTTATGTTTATTAGGGTGGAAAATCCTGGTTACAAAAGGCAACCCCGTTTTAACGTCCGGCTCAGGTAGAATGATAAAAGTCTTTGAAGCATTTGACATCTAAAATGTTTCAGGTTTGCTTATTTTGCAAATGTTATATGTGCCTCATAATTGAAATTCAAAAAGTGCCACTGCCAACCCTTACGGCCCATCGGCCCAAAAGGTGCCATTGCCAACACTTTAGGCCCATCGGCTCAAAAGTTGCCACTGCCAACCCTTACGGCCCATCGGCCCAAAAGGTGCCATTGCCAACACTTTAGGCCCATCGGCTCAAAAGGTGCCATTGCCAACCCTTGAGGCCCATCGACTCAAATGTTGCCATTGCCAACCCTTGAGGCCCCTCGACTCAAATGTTGCCATTGCCAACCCTTGAGGCCCATCGACTCAAATGTTGCCATTGCCAACCCTTGAGGCCTTATCGGCTCAAAAATTTCCACTGCCAACCCTCGAATCTTCCAACTGTAAGGCCAACTTTGAAAAGGACGCTAACTTGTTTCTAAGGCTTTTTGTTTCCAATATGAAAGCTTTGATCAGAATGCTGCAATCTAGTCTCTGACTGGGATTCATACTGATATTTGTTCCCTGTTATTCTTTGTTCAACGGAGTAAATACGGTTATCAGGCAGCAATAAAATTTAAACTTAGCAGTTAGAATATATTGACAATATATATAAATACATCTAAAATTTATCGAATTCTTTCATTTATTGAAAGTAAAGCAGTGTGAAAAGCTTGATTATATGGCCCGCTGTGTAGCGAACTCGCTAAGTTGTCCCAATGTTGAGAAAAAGAGATTACAGTCATGTAGCGAAGTCATGTTCAAAAAGAAAGGGAGAAAAGAGATGGCAAAAACATAAACAATTTTAAAGATGAACAATTAATGTCTTAGCTGAGTACCTTCCGCGTGTTAAGCAGATGTAATAGTCACTACACAACGAAATGCATGTTATTATGTGAAGGAACATTGATAGTAAACTTAAGATGCCTTGTTGGTCTCGATGACCCCCCACCACCGGTCACAACCTTTGCTGGCCAACCATACACTGATTGGTCGGTGGTCGACCTCAGCGAGGGTCACTCATCATGGTTGGTCGGTGGTTGACCTCAGCGAGGGTCACTCATCATGCTTGATCAGTGGTTGACCTCAGCGAGGGTCACTCATCATGCTTGATCGGTGGTTGACCTCAGTGAGGGTCACTCATCATGCTTGATCGGTGGTTGACCTCAGCGAGGGTCACTCATCATGGTTGGTCGGTGGTTGACCTCAGCGAGGGTCACTCATCATGCTTGATCGGTGGTTGACCTCAGCGAGGGTCACTAATCATGCTTGATCGGTGGTTGACCTCAGCGAGGGTCACTCATCATGGTTGGTCGGTGGTTGACCTCAGCGAGGGTCACTCATCATGCTTGATCGGTGGTTGACCTCAACGAGGGTCACTCATCATGCTTGCTCGGTGGTTGACCTCAGCGAAGGACACTAATCAATGTTGGTCGGTGGTTGACCTCAGCGAGGGTCACTCATCATGCTTGATCGGTGGTTGACCTCAGCGAGGATCACTCATCATGCTTGGTCGGTGGTTGACCTCAGCGAGGGTCACTCATCATGTTTGCACATAGACGTTTGAAAGAAATAAAGAGAGTTCGCGTGCGTGCGTGGTGTCCCGTGTGGTTGGGCGACTTATAGAATTAAACATACAGATGAGTGGAAAAAATGTAAGTAGCATTAAATCGTTTAATCTGTTAAGAGTATCAAAGAAACAGAAATAAGTAAATTCAAACCATACGGGCGCCACCCATAAAGTACATCACGCTAATTTTGACCATTTTAACCCCTCCCCCCCCCCACGCCCCTGTCACGAGCTGTCGCAAATTTTGNAAAAAAAAAAAAAAAAAAAAAGTTCGTCACACTTTCGTACAAAAATATATATATTTTTTTATTAACAGAGTAATTAAAATTTAACATAAAACACCGTGACTTCACACATGGCCGGACAACTCCCCCCCCTGTCACAAACTGTCATACTTTCTTACACCCCTCCTCCCCTCTGGAGCGTGACGTAGTATTCACAAATATTGCTGAGGAGTCAGACGGACATTAACTTGCATTGAATAGTGATCACCAATTAATAATGAAGCACAGTACGTTAAAAAAGAATTATGTCACTGTAGCGTGATCCACATCAAGTACATCTGTGATTTGAAGCCGTTTAAGCTTCATTGATGATTATGACTTGTCAGTTTATTCGCCCATCTGTCCATACAATAAGCAAAGTAAATCATAATTAAAATTTAATATAGACGTATTGGTAATTCAGATCAGAGTTTTTAATCTAAAGTCAGCACCTTTTCAAGATATATAATGACTTGTCAGTTTATGCGCCCATTAATAAATACCTTGTTACCTCCATATTAAAAAACGTTGTAGGCCTAAAGTAAAAAGGTAACTATTTACACATTTGAAAAACAAAGAACTATTTATTTGGCATGAAACTTTTCAAGTCTAACTTAGTACAGGATAAATGAAAATATTAAAGTATCAACAGTTAAAGGAATATGAAAAATTTAAGTATGTATGTGTGTGCGAGTGTGTGTGTGCGAGTGTGTGTGTGTGCATGTCGGGTTATAAATTGCAAATTATATATATTTATTAAGTATTTTTTGTGCGCACCTATCTAAAAATAGTAGCGTGACGGACAGGACAGACAGACGTGACAAAACATTGATTTTGAATATTATATATTGATATTTTAAATTAGGTATTTTCATGGAAACCCCATGTCACGAACGTAATAAAATATCAAACAAAACGTAAGGCATTATTCAAAGAAAATGTACAAATGTAAAATGAGCATAACACAAGATGTTACCTCCCTTTGATGAGATCTTTCCTTGATAGAGCAGCAACTGTAAGGGAATCAAGTAAGACTGTGCGTGTAAGCGTTATCGAGTATGGACTCATCCAAAAGGGAATCATCAGCCACAGAAAACTTAGATAAACCAGAAATGATTTTTTTAAGCAGCAAGATGTATAACAGGTTAATATTTTTTTTTAAAAAGTAATTAGAGTAAGACCATTGGATAAACAATAAACCTAAAAATAATAGAGGATATAAGAAAAAAGAGTAAAGTAGATATAAATATAATTCATATGACAATTCATTATAACAAGACTTGCAGATACTTCAACACAAAGATCTAATACAGCCTTCAAAGAGTTTAAAGATAGAATTTTTTAACAAAAAATCTTATTCCATCATCACGGAAAAACATATAGAAATTCTCCTTGTTCTCGTCTGGAATTCGGGTGTGAAGTTGGTTGTCTGATCAAAGCTGGAGATGTAATACATTATCAACATTTAAAAATAAAAATAAAAAATGCAAAATTAGACCATAAACCATGGATAAGAAAACATTTATGACTGGAACTTATTATATAAAAATTGTTCGAGTAATAGAGGAAAAATTAATTGATTAATCGATAACTTTTGTTAAATTTAATTTTTATAAGGCTTATGTAGATCCCGTTAGGTCACGATTCATTATTTCACGAAATGTTTTTAAAAAATTACCTAGGGCCGTTTTGACCGGGCCGTTTGACCGGGCCGGTTTTGTGGGGACCGTTATGTCAGTGTGTTTTTTTCGGGACCATTTTGTGAGGGCCGTTTCGTCCAGGGCTGTTTTGCCGAGGCCGTTTTGACAGAGGCCATTTTGACCGGAGCCGCCTTGTCGGGTCACGAGAGAACAGTATGTAGGTTACAAAACATTTAAATTATTAATATATTGAGAAAAAAATATTTTTAATATTTTCTTAAATTTTAATCGAATTTTAATCGATCAAATTAATTTCAATTTATTAAAGTTTGCGCTTAATCGATTAATTCATCGTTAATTCTGCCGCTCTGGCAAAAATTATCAATACTTTGTATATAATTAGCTTCTGCTACAATAAGACTACACTTAATTACCTTTTTTTTCTAAACAAATTATATATTTTCCTAATTATTGATTACATTTTAAGCACGGCTCGTGTTTGCCGGTTGGTTAAACATCTAAAAAATTCCTGAAAGAAAAAACTAAATGAATTGAAACAAGACCTGAGATCAGATCCTCAAACTCAGACCAATATTTCAAGCGATTCCCTGTGCTGTGCTTTTGCGGGGGACATTCATAATGACGTCAGTGTAGCAATGACGTCACCGTTCCACTGAAACATTTGTGAAGTTGAGATGAATATCGATGACACATGACCTCGTTAATTATTTTTTTAGCTTGGTTTCAATTATTACTTATGATAGAAATTTTTTACATTGAATTTTAACTATGGCAAACACAAGGAGGTATAGGCGGCTATAGGCAAGTCAATTTTAACAAAGAACGTGTGTGTCCAAAAAGTGATTTGTTTTGAGTAATTTTGCTCGGAGGCTGACGGCATTAGCATATTTGATACACCATCTATTCAGCCATCAGTACCGACAGGGGTTTAGTAAGTTTACCTGATTTGAATGTATGCACGCTTGGTTCAATGAAGTGAAAATTTCTCATAAATATTTTCGCCTTTAAAAATGTTTTACTTTTATTTTCTTTCGTCTCCATTCCATAACCTTAAGCAGGTTATAAAATTTGCTACAAAAAACTCTCATTCGTTGTCAAAGACACAAATAAATAATATCAATAAGAATAAGAGTTAACTTTTTTTTTTTTAAAAAAAATTTAAAAAAAATAAAAAAAAAAATAAAAAAGAAAAAAGGTTAACATCAACTACCGTTAACTAAACCATCCCTCACCACATAAAAAATTTGCCAAATAAATTCCTGCGGTCGCCAAAATCTACTATAAATTCTAATGTCGTGCGAAAGATTTGCTGCTATTTTAGTATCCCCACCCCCACTAGGTCCTTGCAGTTATCAAATTTGAGAGTGTTGGCTAAATGGAGAGAGTAAACCATACGTTGGTGTTTATAGAGTGTCACTTATATGTTGGTGTTTATAGAGTGTCACTTATATGTTGGTGTTTATAGAGTGTCACTTATATGTTGGTGTTTATAGAGTGTCCCTAATAAGTTGGTGTTTATAGAGTGTCACTTATATGTTGGTGTTTATAGAGTGTCACTTATATGTTGGTGTTTATAGAGTGTCCCTTATATGTTGGTGTTTATAGAGTGTCACTTATATGTTGGTGTTTTTAGAGTGTCACTAATATGTTGGTGTTTATAGAGTGTCCCTAATAAGTTGGTGATTATAAAGTGTCCCTAATAGGTTGGTTTATAGAGTGTCACTGATATCTTGGTGTTTATAGAGTGTTACTGATATGTTGATGTTTATAGAGTGTCACTTGGTGTTTATAGAGTGTCCTAATACCTTTTTGTTTATAGAGTGTCACTGATAATTTTTTCTATGTTAGTGTATCGGTGTGTGTGTAAGTTTGTAAGTGTTTGTTCCCGGTTAGGTGTTTATGATATTTTTAAAACGTATGTGATGGTTTACGGATGTTTGTCATCATTCTTGCACGCCTTATTTTTTTGAACATCTATTGTTCACAACTTAGCCATCTTAGACAGCGTCAACTTTTGTTAGATTACACGACTATGTAATATTCAAACAACTATAACAAACATTAAACTATCGCAGCATAAAACAATAAAAAGTTTTGTAACTTACTCTATGGGTGTTACATGAGAACACAACACATCTGACAGTGCTAAAAATAATAGCTGTACTCAGTGCTTTTTTTTCTAGCGAAAAATGTTTGGAAACGAATTTCACATCAGTTTTTTAACTTATGGCAAACGCTGCTATTGTTATTCTACTATTAATATCTAATATGATATCTAAGGTCCATAGAGATCATATTAGTAGAATAACAGCGTTTGCCGCTTGGTTTGTTTATTTGTTAACTGTAATTTACGTCGTTCCCGTGAGTCCCCACTGTAAGAAGGACTGACAGTAAGTAAACTGCCGACTATTTATATAAATATACACGAATCTGGCCAAAAAAGGTATGGGAGCTCAGTTCCCATGAGTTCCCACTGAAGCAAAGCACTGGCTGTAATAGCAATAAACTTTCGAGAAATGTTGCCTATTTCAACTATACACTCAATAACCAAAAGTATTTTCTAAAAGCTAATAAATAGTGTAACTATCAAACTATCATCAATATATACTACATGTACATAAAACAAATTTTAAAAAAAAGATTGATGATTTTTCTATTCTTAAAATTTTGAAATAATCTCTAACGCTTTTATATACATCGTCTATATAGTCATCTCTTTCACAACTCTTAATAAACTCATACAAGTAGATCTATAGACTATCTCTTTTTTTTTAAACCACATTAAAAATCATTTAAACAACGTAGAAACTTTCGTTGAAATTGGAAAATGTTTTTTTAACCGCTTATCTAGTAAATAATATTTTTGTTTAATCCATTCAGATGAGATTTTAAGCCAAGCCTTCTCCTCTCCCCACCCACCTCCACCCCACCCCACACACTTTTTCCCACTCTGATTAAATGTCCCAGGTAGATAAATGTATTTCTATGTTAATTATTTGCCTCATTGTCTTATACTGACATTCCTGGTGGGCTTGACATAAGAAAGACAATCAGTTGTTTTGGGGGGCTAGGGGAGGGGTCTGGTGGTTGGGGGGCTGGGAGCGTCACCTGTCTTTATGAGGCCCCAACAGACTTTGTGCTTCCTTGCTCCCTTTACTCAAAGTTGAAAGTACAAAAATATGTATCGCTAATATTGAATTTCCTAATGTCAAACCCGTAAATTTAAAGACTCAAAATTTAAAACCCTAAATTTAAAAACCCCTAATTTTACAGACCCTTGCCTTTAAATACCCCTAGAATATATCCCCTCCCCCTCCCCTGAGACCCCCTCCCACCCCACAGGTGTTGCAGGGCTCCAGCTACGGCTCTGATCGCATCGATCAAGTCCCGTGGCGAGATGACGCTCCTGAATATCAATAAGGCTTAAGATATGTGCATGTATCCGGGACGTTGGGTTGGGGGGGGGTTGTGGGGGAGCTTAAGTTATCTGGGTAATAAACCTTGATTGTGCTGGGGTTTTGTTTTAGGGTGGGGTGGGAGGGGGGGACAGTTTTGGTTGTGTGTGTGTGTGTGTGTGTGTGCAAAGATTTTACAACACGCAATGAATGCGTCACAAGCCCCTGTATCACAGAGACTGTAACCAGCTTTATGTCAATTACTGTGAAGGGACGTAGCTCCCTATTGTATCTCTCTTTATGTCAACAATGCTAAAGTTAAAGGCAAGAGCCCAGTTGTGGGTCGACAGCCGTGCACAATCTTGTCGAATGTGTTAAATTTATTTCACGGTACGTTTTATTAGCGTATTAAATGTGTGTTTGGTTAACTTCAAGTGGTAAGATTCTTACCAAGAATGCTGGACGGTATGTTGACAATATTCTGTGAAATAACAATAGGAATCGTAATCTGCTTACTGAATTGTGTTATTATTATTTTTATTTTTTTAAAACTCTTTTTAGTGTTCATAAGGAGTTGTTTAACTTTTGAGTTAAATATCTATTGTTGATATTGATGTGCTAAGTTTTAAGTTTTTGTAACTTTTCACGAATTCATAATTATGATTAGCAACATGGAAAACGTTCTAGAAATCGTAATGAATCAACAGATGGGGGTACATGGTTTCTCATTTGTGTTTTAACGTTTTTAATAAAAACTTTGTTGTGAAAATTCTCGAATCCGCTTTATAACTTTCGTAATGCTGTTATTTCTGGTTTGTTTAAATGAAGACTCAGAGCCTAATCGGCCATCCCATTGTAACGTGTCGTTACCCACTCATACACGTAGGGGATTCCAACTATTTGACTTACGCAGTTTGAACGCATTCTTCTCTTTCTCTCTCTCTCTCTTTCTTAGATATACAGACGCTCCTTCTATGCAGAAGATAATTGCGTCCACAGTTCATGACAGATGATCTGTTGGAAAGTGATGCATCGGTCACAGGCCACGGCTATAGGGGTTCCACGCATTACCCCAGCCGCCTAACAATTGTTTAGTTAGGTACCCATACAGAGCTGGGTGAGTCGGGGACTCCTCAGGTCCCGGGAGCAAATCCTCGCCATCGCGTGGATTCGAACTCGTGACCATCGGTACGACAGTCGAGTGCGCTACCACTCGACCACCGCGTCTCTATCTCTCTCTCTCTTTCTCTCTCTCTCTCTCTCTCTCTTTCTCTCTCTCTCTCTCTCTCTAAAATAACATAGCCTCTCAGTGTACACAAAAACTAAACGTATAGAGAACTATGCGCGAACTTCTAATGATATTTAATAACATACAGATTATATTTAGATAACATCGGTGAATCCCCATTGGTGTCCAGTCCCTGAATAACATGAATGCTGGAAGCCCTTGTTTTTTTTTAACCCATGAATCTTTTTGTTGAAACTGAAGTTTCCGACAAATAATACAATCTTTTAACACAACAAACGCGTTTGTGTTAATTATTTTTTGTTTATTTAGCTTTTTATTGTTTTAGCATTTTAAATATAAGCATTGTTTTGCATACATAGTGACTGTTAGCTAAAGAACAACAGTGAATAATCTTTTTTTAAGCTAAAATTCAAAAAACATTTTGAGTTCTTCAAATTCATGGGAAATGAAAACATAAATCTTTTGGCAAACAATTTAACTGAAACTAAAAAAACTTATTATCTCAAGTAAGGTTTTTATCAACTTTAATTTAACTTCACTTACTAGGGTTATCAGTAAGCGTTTCTATGCAATCGAGGAATAGTGGAACGACTTTCCAAAAGACAGAAGGAATGTGTTAAGTGACATTGTATTGTGCCTTTTCGAGGAATCATTAATTTCTTGTAAGCACCAATCATTTAAAAAATCCGTGAATCTCGACCCTCAACGCCTTGTGTAAGTTCTCAAATTAAATGTCAATATTCATTATTCGAATTAGATTTTAATCTAAGACCAAATATGTCAATCAAAAACCGTTGGAAACATGTCTTAAAGTTTCTTTGTACCTGATCTGATAACCCTACAACTACAACGATGTTCATTTCTCATGCAAATTTATTTTTGCAGGAGTCAAGGCTGACGCAATCTTCCTAATTCACATTTTTTGACAAGTCAAATTGTATATTAATCAAAGATGTTTACACAACAGCCATTTAGGAAGAGGGGGAGGGGGTGAAAGCCGACACACGTTCCATTTGATTATTCCGAGTCTCCACGTGTACTCTAATGACTTGAAACTCAGAACTACGTCCCGGAGCCACCTGTTTTAAATGATATAGAACGTCATCATGTCAACGACCAGGGCCCCACACCACCACCCACCCCCCAATTGATATAAAGGGCTAACCTCAAGGACTCCATCATTTCGGATTTTTGGACAGTCTCTCTCTCCCCACCCCCGACCACCCACATTCGTCACACTCCGTAGCACCGAAACTGAACTAGGACACCGTCTCCACGTGTCGGTGCCTACACTAGACGTGCCCCGCATACACTCGGACCAATTGATGAACGTCGATGATTCACGGTCTTGTCATGGCAAAGTTCAGACAACCAACGTGTGTTCACTTAATTTATGGATTCCCCCCAATTTCTCGCCCCTTCTCTTTTGAAATGTTACGGATACATTTTTAAAAAAAATATTTCAAATTGCTTCAGGCAAATTTTTAATTTGAAAAAAAAAATGCTTTGAAGGAAAAATTATTTTCAATATTTTATTGTGTAGTTAAGTAATAAAGAGAATTACCTTCTTCTTCTTCTTAAGTTCTGCTTTGTTTTCATCTCTTATTACGTGTATGTCTTGATAAGGAGTTTCGTGTACCTAATGTACGTAAATATGTTTATTTAAGGAATGATAAGAAACCGTTGTTTATTTCTTGAACAGATGGGTCCCGTAGGACAATTGTAACCTATTTTTATTATATGTATATATTTTTTTTTTACCAGTCCCATATGATAATGTCAGTTACTCAACAGGTGTTAAGTTAGCCTAATTTAGACGTAGTATTACGAACGTTTGCAGCTAGTCCTTCACGTCTTCACGTGCAGTGTTTTATAAAATAAAGTGCTCCAATTTATGCATAGCTGGCCTTAGATTCCGTGGTCTCTCGGACCAATGTTAAAAGTTTAATTATCCTCCAATTTTCGTGTTTTTTTTTTTATTAATTTTTTTTTTCATCGAAACTTCACCAATTTTCCAAATAATACCTAAACGACACATTACATGTTCGTCGTCCCCTGATCTATCTATCTATCTATCTATCCATCCATCCATCCATCCATCCATCCATCCATCCATCCATCCATCCATCCGTCCATCCATCCATCCGTCCATCCGTCCATCCGTCCATCAGTCCGTCCGTCCGTCCGTCCGTCCGTCCGTCCGTCTGTCTGTCTGTCTGTCTATTTATCTCTCTATCTCTCTATCCATCCATCCATCCTTCCATCCTTCCATCCATTCATCCATCCATCCATCCATCTACATATATATATACATTCCCATCATTAACTTAAAGTTGAGAATAAGGGTAACAAAATGTATTAAACCAGCTGTTGTTTGGTTTTATTTCCATTTGATACATTTAGTAAAATTAATTTTTAAAACACGATAAACCATTTTAAAAAGAACAAGTGTAAAAAAACGGACATGTTTTTTCAATGATAAATTAGCCAAAGAATAAAGTGTGACACCTCTGAAATGGCTAGGCCAGAGAAAGGTGACGCCTCTGGGATCCCGTTGCCAGAGAAGGGTGAAGCCTCTGGGATGGCTTGGCCGGAAAGGAGGAGACATCTCTATAACTTGCTTTCCTCGAAATCTAGATTAATCCCTTGAAAATAACTTTGGGATAGAAGTCTTTGGTCTCACTGGGATAGAAGTCTTTGGTCCAACTGGGATAGAAGTCTTTGGTCCAACTGGGATTGAAGTCTTTGGTCCAGCTGGGATAGAAGTCTTTGGTCCAACTGGGATAGAAGTCTTTGGTCCAACTGGGATAGAAGTCTTTGAGCCAACTGGGATAGAAGTCTTTGGTCCAACTGGGATAGAAGTCTTTGGTCCAACTGGGATAGTAGTCTTTGGTCCAATTGGGATAGAAGTCTTTGGTCCAACTGGGATAGTAGTCTTTGGTCCAATTGGGATAGAAGTCTTTGGTCCAACTGGGATAGAAGTCTTTGCTCCAACTGGGATAGAAGTGTTTGGTCCAACTGGGATAGAAGTCTTTGCTCCAACTGGGATAGAAGTCTTTGCTCCAACTGGGATAGAAGTCTTTGGTCCAACTGGGATAGAAGTCTTTGCTCCAACTGGGATAGAAGTCTTTGGTCCAACTGGGATAGACGTCTTTGGTCCAACTGGGATAGAAGTCTTTGTTCCAACTGGGATAGAAGTCTTTGGTCTCACTGGGATACAAGTCTTTGGTCCAACTGGGATAGAAGTCTTTGGTCCAACTGGGATAGAAGTCTTTGGTCTCACTGGGATTGAAGTCTTTGGTCCAACTGGGATAGAAGTCTTTGGTCTCACTGGGATAGAAGTCTTTGGTCCAACTGGGATAGAAGTCTTTGGTCTCACTGGGATAGAAGTCTTTGGTCCAACTGGGATAGAAGTCTTTGTTCCAACTGGGATAGAAGTCTTTGGTCCAACTGGGATAGGAGTCTTTGGTCCAGCTGGGATAGAAGTCTTTGATCCAACTGGGATAGAAGTCTTTGGTCCAACTGGGATAGAAGTCTTTGCTCCAACTAGGATAGAAATCTTTGCTCCAACTGGGATAGAAGTCTTTGGTCCAAGTGGGAAAGAAGTCTTTGGTCGAACTGGGATAGAAGTCTTTGGTCTCACTGGGATATAAGTCTTTGGTCCAACTGGGATAGAAGTCTTTGCTCCAAATGGGATAGAAGTCTTTGCTCCAACTGGGATAGAAGTCTTTGGTCCAACTGGGATAGAAGTCTTTGGTCCAACTGGGATAGAAGTCTTTGGTCCAGCTGGGATAGAAGTCTTTGGTGCAACTGGGATAGAAGTCTTTGGTCCAACTGGGATAGAAGTCTTTGGTCGAACTGGGATAGAAGTCTTTGGTCCAACTGGGATAGAAGTCTTTGGTCTAACTGGGATAGAAGTCATTGGTCCAACTGGGATAGAAGTCTTTGGTCTCACTTGGATAGAAGTCTTTGGTCTCACTGGGATAGAAGTCTTTGGTCCAACTGGGATAGAAGTCTTTGGTCCAACTGGGATAGAAGTCATTGGTCCAACTGGGATAGAAGTCTTTGGTCCAACTGGGATAGAAGTCTTTGGTCCAACTGGGATAGAAGTCTTTGGTCCAACTGGGATAGAAGTATTTGGTACAACTGGGATATAAGTCTTTGGTCCAACTGGGATAGAAGTCTTTGGTTCAACTGGGATAAAAGTCTTTGGTCCAACTGGGATAGAAGTCTTTGGTTTAACTGGGATAGAAGTCTTTGGTCCAGCTGGGATCAATATATTTCATTTCTAGACGCTCTATGTGTTCTAGTTACAAAGATAAAGTTGTAAAAAATTGTTTTTGTTTCAAAACCGTTGTGTCATGCGAGTCAGATAGTGAAGCGACACTATCCTGCTCAGCTGTTGGATGCTGGGTATCTCTTAGAGATAACAGAATGGGCTTGAAACTAGGAAGTCCTTCAGCAGTTCTTAAAAAGCCTTAATCATTTCGATAATGTCTGTTACCGTATCAGCAAATGAAGGCCATGAGTAAAACTCGTAATATGTTACAACGGCGGAGACACTAGTTTGTGCGGAGGGAGGGGGGTACGGTGTCTAAGGTGACACCAATTACTACTTCTACACGAGAGAAGACTCAAATGTCGTCAGTGATATCATGATACGAAGCTAGACTATCCCAAAAATGTGTTGCATTTGTATTTTAAGTCTTAAAAATAAAACTTAAACAAAACAAAACAAAACAAAAAACGCCTTGCTTTATTTTCATTACATCTTTATCTTGAACTGAATGAACAACAGGCCCTACAAACTATAAAAAAAAAACCTATTCAAGATTCAATTCTTCCAAATGTATGGACTGATAAGAGAGAGTCTGATGTATGTGGAGAATAGGTCTCATTGAAGCCTTCATTTATTTGTCGTTAGGAAGTAACAACAACCACCAATCAAAACATAAGGGGGGAGGATTTTATGAGCACCTTTAACTTTAAATGGCTTCTGACAGTTAAAAGGTTAATGAGTCAATGAGTTTGTGTCGTGTCTGATTAATAACGCTTAATTTGTGTTGTATCTGTTACGAAAAGGTAAGTTTCTGTCACAAAACTTTAGTTTTATTTTGTACCTGTTACAAAACAGTAACTGTGTGATGTGCCTGCTCAAAAACTGTAATTTTTGTTTTACATTTTAAAAAGAGTAACTTTCTGGTGTGCCTGTTCAAAAGCGGTAATTTTTGTTTTACCTGTCACAAAACAGGCACTTTGTGCTGTGCTAATGACAAAACGTTCTGTATATGTTATACCTGTAACGAAAAGGTAAATATATGTTGTACTTTTTAAGAACATTTGATGATGTGACCATGTGATTTACTTCGTAGCTTTTTTTTTTTTTTTTTTTTTTTTTTTTTTGTGTGGTTAAGAAGCACATTGACCGTCGTGTGAACATGTCAGGTGGCTTTGTATAAAACAGCATTCTGGTTCAGATGTGCTTTCAAGGAGTACACTCTATAGTCTATAGCAACATGAATTTGGTTTAGGTGCAGATGTGTCAGAGACAAATGTGTACGGGGCAGATGTGTTAGCTTCAAATGTGTCAGGGACAGATGTGCACGGGGCAGATGTGTAAATGGCAGATGTGTAAAAAAAACTTTAAGCTTCAGATTATCGCATTCTGGTCAGTTTTTGTTAAAGGTTTATTAACTCTGATGAATTTATTTATAATCTGGTTTTTAAAGATTATTTGTGTTAGTGTTAGTGTTGGCACTGTTGGTTTCATTTACGTTCCCATAGTGTGTGTGTGCAACTCATTTTTAATTTTTTTTATGGCACGCATTTGATTGTCAAATAACGCATCATTTTGCTCGTGTCACAGACCAAGTTGTTTGTCTACATCACAGCTGACTTCGTCATTCTACACTCCGTGATTTCTTGACGTGTAGCACACCCTTTCTTGGCGTGGAGCACACCGTTTCTTGGCGTGTAGCACACCATTTCTTGACGTGTAGCTCATCATTTCTTGACGTGTAGCTCACCATTTCTTGACGTGTAGCTCACCATTTCTTGGCGTGTAGCACACCATTTCTTGACGTGTAGCTCACCATTTCTTGACGTGTAGCACACCATTTCTTGACGTGTAGCACACCATTTCTTGACGTGTAGCACACCATTTCTTGACGTGTAGCACACCATTTCTTGTCGTGTAACACACCATTTCTTGACGTGTAGCACACCATTTCTTGACGTGTAGCACACCATTTCTTGACGTGTAGCTCACCATTTCTTGACGTGTAGCACACCATTTCTTGACGTGTAGCACACCATTTCTTGACGTGTAACACACCATTTCTTGACGTGTAGCTCACCATTTCTTGACGTGTAGCTCACCATTTCTTGACGTGTAGCACACCATTTCTTGACGTGTAGCACACCATTTCTTGACGTGTAGCACACCATTTCTCGACGCGTACACCATTTCTTGACGTCACATTACGCAATATTAATCTTTTTTCCATTCAACACAGCACCTTGTTTTTCCCGTTCAGACAAATGAGCTGCAGAGCCAGTTTCTTTATCACCATCTGACGCCTCGTCAATACACATACATTTTGTTAAATTAAAAAAAAAAATTGAAAACAAGTTTCTTTAAAAAAATGTTTATAGTTTTGAAAATCGTTAATTTGACCTGATTTACTGCTGAACGTAATCTTACATCACGTGACGTTGAAATGACTTGAGATATATTGATCTACAACAAGTTGTGTTACCTTCTGTCTACTGCACTACGCCCTTTAACATTACGTCAGTTGATTTCAAGTTAAACACGTAAAGAGTATCCGTGTTTCTAATTGGGGAAAGTTTTAGCGTCAGTGCTGTCCCCTTGAATTTATAACCTCAGTTTCAAAAATGTTTTGAAGATGGTACGTATCTGCCGAAACCATCGAGATTCACTTGTAGGCATAATTACTAGTACATCTGGTATTACTCTTAACAAATAGTTGTAATAGGTGCAGCCAAAAAATGGAATTCTCTACCATTACCAACAGATCATCTCTCATGGTCTGTGGACGCAATTATCTTCTGCATAGAAGGAGCGTCTGTATATCTAAGATAAGATAAGATTACACATCCGTAGTATTTCAACTACTAAGTCCTTCAAGACTGCACTTAAGACACATCTTTTCAAAATTTATTTTGAAAATTAATGAAACAACATTTCTTTTAATGTTTAACGTAGCTGATGTACTACGTATTGTCATTTATGTAGTTAGTATGATATGGATGTTTGTTTAATTAGTACATCTATTGTTATCTCCATGTAAAGCGCTGTGGGCCCGGCTCCTTGCTGGGATACAACACTATATAAATTATCATTTTATTATTATGTATTACTATTAATTCAGTGTTGACTCAACTCCACTTCTATGATTAGGTCGAGAGACATAAAACTAAGGTCCGCTATCGACAGTTTTCAGTTTGTCCTGCCCACTCTGAGAATATCAAAAACAACATTCCGGCTACCCCCTCCCCCCATATAAATCAATGACAAAGTCTATGATTGAGCAACTCTAATATTCTCCCATTGATGGTAGACGTTTAATTTGTTAACGTGCATACTGATCGTGGTGTTTAAATAGTGAAGATAATTCAAAAACATGACGATGTGGTTGAACAGAAATATATTTGTTCACAGTAGTAAACACCAGGCAGGGGCAAAACTGTGAGACTCGTGGCAAGATTGAAGGTGACGATCAAGATTGTGAAACATTTTTGGCGGGAATAAGGATAACTACGTCATCATGCCGTTGATAGAAAGGATTATAATAGTGATGGGTAAGTTTGCTAATTACTATTCGGATTAGTTGTTTTACATTTTAAAATAGGAAGTGAAACTTTAAAAAATTACAGGCGATTCTTTTCGATGCAAAAGTATTTTTAACATTTCAATTTAAAATATGTTTATTTTGTGTTCGAGCACATAGTCAGTGGCGTCACTGGGGCGTGCGGTGGGGGCGGGCCGCCTCGGGTGACACCAAAGTGTAAAATTATGTATGTTCCTGTTATTTGGCACTGGAAGGCTCGGGTAAGTTCTATGGAATAAGTTGTGAGGGGCGACATCATGAGCTACCGCCCCGGGTAACACCAACCCTAGTGACGCCTCTGTACGTAGTAATAGGGATAAAAATTATAATAGGTTTTTATGTGTTTTTATGATTATGTCCGTATACGTTCTGTTCATAAATTAAATGTCCATTCTCATTATATTTAACATTTTAGATTCAATATTTTTATCACGTAAAATAATTAATCTGGGTCATTAAAAAAAAACTTTTTCCCAAAACACGCAACCAAACACTTGTATGATTATATTTTACTTACCGTAGTTTACTGCACATAAGACGACTTTTTTAACCCCTAGAAATCTTCTCAAAAGAATTAAGGTTATGGTTTACATTAGCTTTCAATGGTTTGTGGTGTACATTAGCTTTCAATGGTTTGTTGTGTACATTAGCTTTCAATGGTTTTCGGTTTACATTAGCTTTCAATGGTTTTTGGTTTACATTAGCTTTCAATGATTTGTGGTGTACATTAGATTTCAATGGTTTTTGGTTTACATTAGATTTCAATGGTTTGTTGTGTATATTAGCTTTCAATGGTTTGTGGTGTACATTAGATTTCAATGGTTTGTGGTGTACATTAGATTTCAATGGTTTGTTGTGTACATTAGCTTTCAATGGTTTGTGGTGTACATTAGATTTCAATGGTTTGTGGTGTACATTAGATTTCAATGGTTTTTGGTGTACATTAGATTTCAATGGTTTGTTGTGTACATTAGCTTTCAATGGTTTGTGGTGTACATTAGATTTCA
>MUZC01000345.1:262640-277375 GCA_002072015.1 Radix auricularia | reverse complement strand
CTCTATTAAAAGAATCGTATTGGTCTCTTACTGCTCACTACCATCAACTCACAGTTTTTTCAGCAATCCTACATTAGGATGTGTCATTTATTTATGAGTAGAATGGCGCCCCTTAACGCTCAATGGGGGCGCCTAAATCATGTTTACAACTGTTTTGTAATAAAGATATGTTCGGAGCTCCAATATTCAATATTGCAAACGTATTTGGGATACATTAGTTTACATTAAAATGAAATTAAATAATGAGTTTTAATACTCCTTTTGGCGCCCCCCTAACGTGGTGCCCGGGGGCATTCGCCCCCCCTGCCCCCCCCGCTACGCCACTGGTCTTAATATAATTTAATTATTAAATTTAGAATACAAGATCATCAAGCGTGCGGGGAAATGTGAGCCCTGGGTTTGATATAACTATCTTGATCTAAAATTAAATGTTTCTTCTTTGATAACTTCAAAACAAATAAATATATTCGTTATCATTATTTAAAAATATTTTTAGTTGCCCTTTTTTTTTTTTTACCAACGCATCATATGAAGGCCAAATTTAAACTTAACTATATCGTCTAATACGGTTATGTGAACCACGCTCTTCATTTTGTCTGTTAGCCATCCGGTCGCTGGCGAACATTTTTTGTAGAACCCATGAGTTAGACTGTGGTAGCTTGATAAAATGTTTGGCCTGTGACTAGTTATTATACAAATAATATGGATTTCAAAATAGCCGTTAATATTAAATCCTGATTTTTATGTTATTGAATTTCAGATCTTAGACAGATTTAGTTATTAATTCTAATTCTGACGTAGCCAGGTAGGCAGCTCATATATCATCTCAATATACTTCTTCCATAAGAGAAGTGGATATCAAATACATCATTACAACAATATGTTTAAATATCTCCAATGTAACTAGATTATCTTCTGTCGACCTGGTCACCAGCTACCACAAGGCAGTAAATTAATACTTTGGGAAGGAAGTCTAGACGATAAGAAGAAGTAAATAGTAAACAAACTATTCACTTACAGTCTGCTGAGAGTCAAATTACACCGAAACTGGTGTATTAATTATCTAAGCATCAATTGAAATCTAAGGCTCATTACAGCGAGGGGGGAGTAAATTAACATAGTATTCAATCAGAGTTTTTAAATTTTATATATAAGTGTTGAAAATGGTTTCTAAATCTTTTCGATGTAATTCTTTTTTTTCTAAGAAGCAAATTTTGTTATTTTATTTTGTCCTCTAGTACTTTCTAATATCAATAGTCAATAGCATTTTCATTTTATATCATAAGTGTAAAGTTCATTAATTATCAGATTCCTATAGATCTTCATCCTACTCCCCCAAATTGAAATGTGTCAACAATGCATCGACGATATACTCTTGATCACTTAAGATTAATCGGGAAAAAATAATCAATTAATTTCTAATAACTATATTTTTATTACGCATATATACATCCCGTTAAGTTGCTATTCATTATTTTGCGAAATCTGTTAAGTCGCTTTAATTCTATGGATCCCAAATTTTATAACGTAACACAGCATATTCGTTCTGCTCTGCAAGAAATAAGGAAGAAACCCCTTTTTGTTTACATGTGCACGTCTAAATAATAATAATACTACGTGGAATGTATGTAAGTACCAACAAATTTTAATAAATTTGAAAAAAAAAATTTAAAAATATTTGCTTAATTTTCAAACGAATTTTAATCTATAAATAAATATTTAATTTTTAATCGATTACAATTTTTAACACAAAGATTTTCCTCTTTGCCCACTCTGGAGCAGGCCACATACAAATGCCCATGAGAAAGGCATTGTGTCTACAAGTCTTTACCAGCAATCCCAAGAGACTAGCGCACCGGTTATGACTGCTTCAATATGTTAGTGTAATTAACAACTTTCTGAAATTCATACTTCTACTATATACACCGGAAATAGCAAAATAGGTGATTTTCAGTTTTTATATAGCTTATTTCATTAAAAAACTATATTGGACCCCGGCTCCCAGTAAGTGATAATTTAAATATTTTTTTCGCCTGTTACCATCGCAGAAGTGTACTCAACAACTTCCAAAAATGTCATGCTTATATCTACTAGGAAAAAAACAAATTACACAGACTATTTGTGTAAGGAAACAATAAATTAAAGCTTTATTATCAACTAATACAAATAATGGTAGACGTTTCGGCTCATGCCTTCATCAGTACAAAAACAATTACATGTACTTACATATATATTAAAATTAAAACATATTAAAGTCTATGTGATAAAATGAAAAGAAATGAAAGACAAAAATAAACACGGACATAGAATATAAGAAAAAGGAGGAAGTTGAAGTATCTAAAGTAACAGTGAAAACCACAACGGGAAAACGATTTTGCAGTCATGTAAAATTGTGGATTTGGTTAATTCCATATGGAGCCAACGTACCAAATCGTTTTATGAGTCTATTTTCCATGTGGACTCTATCATGAAGTCGTGTCAATTGACTAAAGTGAGAACCCGCGTTGGGAAAGCCTTTTAATTAATGCAGGGTTATGTTTGAAGCATCTCCGAGAAACAATACATACAACACAGGTTTAAGTTTCAATGACAGACATAAAGAAGCTATAAAATTCTACAACTAAACAAATGACATAAAAGCCTTGAAATTCATTAACTTTAATAAAGAATATATGACACCCCTCAGTAAAAGTTTAAAGGAAAATTGAAACGAACTATTCCACATAAGATTTCTATAGAGTCTATATATAGCTTCGATGTTAAATTAAACAAAGAAAAAAAAAAGTAATTTAAACTCGCTGCATATCTAATAGATATTCAGTTTGTTTTTTCCGAGATCTGAAAAAACAAGAAAATAGGTAGACTATTGTAAAAGTAATTTTTTTGTCATTTTTAGTTTTTGTGCAGTATTTTTGTCGAAGAATTTATTTTGAGCGGTGCGCTTTCAAAAATATTTTATCTTGAAACTACGGTGCGCACATTTTTCGTGTTGTTGAGCCTTCTCATCCATGAGGGACATCCACCGATCATCGTCGGCGTCTGCACTTCCTAGATCGTAGTAGCATGAAGCTTTTGGAAGTTGTTAAGTAAAATACCGCGATGGTAACAGGTAAAAGAAATTTATAAATTATCACATACTGGGGCCCTGGGGCCCAAATGTAGTATTTTTTTCTTATATGAGCAATATAAAAACAACTTAAAATCACTAATTCTCGTATTTCCCTTGTAGGTAGAAGAATGACACTTTGAGAAATTACTGATTACACTCTTGACGATAATTGATGATATAGAATTTTAAAATTTACAAGATGGGTGCCCGTTGCCCAAAACCTTTCTTTCCCTACAATGGGCTATATAAAACTGGATCAACTAATTCTCCAAGTTTCCGTTTAGGTAGAAGCTTGAAACTTTGTGAAGTTGTTGAGTAATATCCCACGATAGTTAGAGGCAAAAAATATTAAATCATCTCTCACTAGGTTGCCGATTGCCCAAATATAGTTTTTTTCACCCCAATATGAGCTACATAAAAGAGACGCATCTTTAAATCTCCAAGTTTTTGTGCACGTGTGCACGTAGAAGCCTAAAAATTTGGGGAAGTTTTTAAGTATCCTCCCGCAAAAGGTAAAAGACAAAAAAAATATTTAAATTATCAGTTCGATAGGATCACGGGAAGTATGTAATTTTTAACATTTTATTCTGTTTTTCCGTTTGTCGATAACAGACAGACAAGATTGTTTCTTTTTCTTCTTCTTCGTTCTCAATATTGAATATTGAGTTTTGCGTGCCACTAGTTTTGCGCTCATTGGCCCGTGGTCTCAGACTTCAGCCTGCTGTATTTTCTGGATATGCTTCCATAGCCTTTGGTCAGCCAAGACCATCTGCAAGGCAGCAGTTGTTTTTAGGCAAGTGATGCAGCGTTCGCATGCCACGGCTAGGGGTTCCACGCATTGCTCCGCCGCTTTTCGCCCATTTCGAGCTAGGTGGGACTCGTGACCACCGGAACGACAGTCGAGCGCGCTTGCCACTCGACCACCGCGGCCCCTACAAGATTGTTTAAGTTAATATATTGAGTATATCCATCATGATTCAGATTAAAATCAACAGGTGTTTTGAATTGGTGTTACGCGGGTTCTCAACGCTAACTGAAATCCTAATTTACCACAGCAAAGCGCGGGTAAATTACTAGTATATATACATATATATACATATATAACCCTGTAGTTTTGCTTATCAGACTAGCTTACGTTGGAATGATCTCATCATAAAGGGGATTCACTGAAACCAATGAGTCAGTGGCGTGCTAAGGTGGGGGCGGTGGATGCGGTCGTCACTGAGTGGGACATATTTTTGGGGTAAAAAAACCATGTTCGCCTCATTAGTTTAAATTTAGATTTCTAAGAATTATGAATAACAAATCATTTCAAATAGCATATTTTGTTTCCTCGTCAAGTCAATGTAGGACTGAACTCGTCGTTTAGCCATGAGCTGACCTCTAACTTAGTCATCGGGTGATCGGGTTGGGGTTTAGCTACACCGTCTCTCTCAAATAAATCACGACTGCAAAGCTGCGACACCTCAACGTGGCCAATAATACCGTAGGATTGATCTAGGCAACTGCCAGGGTACAAACTACTGTCTCCAGGATGACACTGACCGTCTTTGCCTCCAGAGAGGATCGACCTAAAGCTTCGAGCAAAAGCAAAAATTACGCGAAGACAGCTACGGTCGGAAAGTATTTTTTATTTTAGCTAGGCATCAACGCATCTCCTTGAGAAGCCTTCAAGTTCTACATCGTGGATGGTACTGGCAGATGGTTTTCTCCTTGTTCCAGAAAGCTCTACGCATTACCATTTTATATTAACTCTGATTTAAAATGAAGTCGCTTTCGTTGCAACACCTTTATAAGTTGAATTATAAAAAATTTTATGGCAGAAAACTTTGTGGAAGTGGACTCAACAACGTCTTACAGTTTTATAGCGATCGGATAAATAAAACCATGTGCACGGTGTAAAGCTCAAAACATCTAGCAACCTTTAGACAACACCCAATGCCATGCATGTCTGTGCTTGCGAATACAACAAGAAAAGTTTACTTTCTCTTTTTATTTAAACATTCACTTCATTCTCGGGCTTGGTAGACCCTGGCAGCGCCCGTCTCTCTCCAGATCAGCGGTGGACTTTCTTAGCGTTAGTCATTCCTCAAAATTTTTATAGTGGCTTTAATGTGGGCTCGATCCCACGCCCCTCAGCGTGTGAGGCGAGCGCACCATTGACTTGGCTATCCATTAATATTGCACGGATGCAATTCCACCTGGGCCCGGCCCAGCAACTTAATAAGTTTGTGGGTCCTTAATTTAACCTTAAATCATTCGGGACCCCTAGCGTAAACCACTCCAGCCATCCCCTTGATCCACTTCTGACCGTCACATAAGCTTAAATATTTAAATAACTTAAAATAACTATATCTATATATGTAATTGTGCAAATGAGCATGACGAATGACCCTCGCCGGTGTTGATCAATCAGTTTCTGGTTTGGCAAGAAGAGGTGGTGTTTTTTTTTTTTGCGTTCACTTGCATTGTTTCTTCACAGAATAACATGTGACTCGTGTTGTAGTGGTAATCACATCCCTTTCACACGTGGAAGGTCCTGGGTTCAAGCCCCAAATGTGTGTTAGTTACTAATGTGTGTTTGGGCCCATTCTTTCCCAGCTTTTTTGCGCTATGTAATCTTAAATGGCGCACCGCTAAAAAAGCATTAAAAAGAAATCTACTGCACCAAAGATATAACTCTTTTCGAACGTCAACATAAATATAAATAATATAAAAGCCCAGGTAACTCACTCACTCACTCACTCACTTACTCACTGGATATGGAACGCTGAGGAACGATGTACGACAGTCTACAGCAGTTAGTTGAAAAATCGTGTGGTGATTAGCGCTGTAAAAATAATTAATATGATGACGTCATTGTTTGGTGTGCATCGGTGCGCAAAATACAACCCCTATTATTAATTACTTTGCGTACATTTCAGAAAATTTAATATTTCGTATTTATCAAAAAAGGACAAGTTAGTTGGGCTTTTGAAAAAGGTTGGCGCCGTAGGCGCCCTAAAAAAAGTGGGTGCCGCAGGCGCCACGGCGCCCCGGCACAATCTAGTCTTAAATATATGATATGGAAAGGAAATTTCATTTTTCTCAATTTGTCTCTACATTTTCGGATTATTTAATTATTTAATTAATTGATTTCAGCTGAAATATATTTATTTTGAAAACTGCCGTCATTGTTTACAGGTGATACATTAGTATAATATAAAAAGGAACCCTAATGATACTATTTTATCAGTGTTTAAAAAAAAAGCTTTTACAGTATCAGAATAGGTTTTTAACCTTATACAGTTTATCTAGGTTTCTTTAGGAGTCATTTTATTATGCTCAAAATTGAAGATAAGCATCTTTGAAAGTCAAATGAAATTTATACATTGTTCTAGGCCGTACATCGTTATCTATAGCCAATGTAAATGTGATGTTTCTAAATCTTCCATAAATCTTGAAAAAAAAAACAAAAAAACTATTTCTGGAGGCAAAGTCAAGAACTTTTCAAATTCTTATGGCAAGTGAACTTAAAAAGTTTTATTAAAAGAAAAAAAACTAGATGCCCCCGGGGACTCATGAGTGAAATATGTAAAGCTTAAAATACCTTTTAATAACAATCTTTATTATAACGGATAAATTTGTCTTTGTTTGTCAAGATCATGTATAATCGAAAGGGGATACAATTCGTAAACGTTTGAAAAACAAAAGATTTTTTAAAATGTAGACACAACAATAAGCCAGCACCAAAAAGCCAAGTTAACAAGTTATCATTAGACCACGTTGCCATCAGAGCAAGTTTCCGCTAGGGTTATATGCTACGAGATTCTACCAGACAATTAAAAGGTGGTTAACACATCGTGTCAGAGGCGTCACTAGGGTTGGTGTCACCCCTCACGATTCAACCCATGGAACTCCTCCGAGTTTCCAGTGCCAAATAACGGGAATATATAGAATTTTACAGTCTGGTGTCACCCCCTGATGGTGTCACCCAGGTTGGCCCACCCCCACCACACGCCCTAGCGACGCCACTGCATCGTGTGTCAAATAAGCACACGGTCTATCCACCATTCATAACTAACTTATCACAATTAGAATTTAGACAGTGAATTGTTGGTAGTTAACCTGGAACATGATCTTATTGGTTGATGATAGCACGCTTTAATGTAAACTAGTTCTCTGGGCATAATAAGACATTAGTATTGGAAGAAAATATTTCAGAAAAATGTACTCATCCTGAATTAAAAATATCGTAAAAGGCTTTCCAAAATTGACATGAATTTAATTTTTATAGAAGGAAAACATCAGCAAATTAAGTCATGTTGTCTAGTAAATAAATGTAGGATGTGTTATTATTACCTCAGTCCAAGTTTAGCTATCTGCTATAAAGAGTAATTAAATAAAGGACTTATTCCCAGCTAACAGTTTATGTTCTGAAGAAAAATTAAGGATGATTGTCCTATATCTGAATTCTTTATTCCTAAAATGTCTGTTTAAAAGTTGACTGGACAGAAACAAATGTCTAGTCATACCAACGGCTAAGTTGAGTTATTCTTTTTAACAAAGAAATAACATTCTAATCGATATCCTGACATTTAAGACTGACAGGAGAAAGAGTATTTAATTTTTAGCGCATTATGTTGTTTTGGTTTCCAATTTTACGTTGTGGAGCGACATTGATGAAAATCAAATTTGGATCCTTGACGAATATGTTCGAGTGTTTCATTTGGTCACGTTGCAACATGTAATAATGCTACAGGTTGTTAAAATGATCGCTGTCAGTCTGACGATGAACGTTTTTTTAAAAATGATAACCCATCATTGCCCACTGTCACACAAATATGGAAAGATTAAATAGCAATTAACTGTGAAAAAATTATATATTTTCTTTGTTGAACTACTTGAATTCCAGGAAAGATAAATTAATATTTAGTAAAAAAATTTTTTCCCGTAATAAATAAATGACGAGACGTAATTATATTTCCTCCATGGGACAACACAACCGAATGAAATGGAAGACACATGATCAGTATCAATGTAAAACTCTAGAAAAGTAGTGACTTGAAATAAAACATCGTTTAGTGGCCATTTACTTACTTAAAAAAGCTATTACGTTTCAAACTCGCGTCATAACTTTGGAATCGAATGATTTTTAACTATTTTTGAATAGCTAATTTTTTTGTATATCAAACCATTAAATGAACTTTACTTTTAATTCTTGTCTAATCTAATTTTTATATATAATATAATATATGTATTCGATAGCTAAGTTGCAGTTAAATGTTACTATTAAATTACAAAAGAGAAGTATTATTTAATTGTTTATTAAATCTTTTAAATCTCACTGCCCTCCTATGAATAACTCTGTCCACCCTTCGCTAAACCAACAAGACGCCATGCCGACACAGCTCAAACCCTGCGATAAGGTCAACACTTCTCAACTGACAAACAATCGACCGAGCAATGTTTCATAACAGGAGAAAAAAATTACCACACTGCAAAATTTTTGATCAATCTCATGGATTTTGAGTTTTAAACAAGTCCTTCGTAAAATATATTAAATAAAGCAGGAATGCCATAGTATGGAAACAGTTGAAAAATATATTTTTAATGGAATCATTTGATACAACATTGAAGTCACCTTAAAAGACTAAGTGACGTTTCTAACATTATATACAAAGGGTTCACGTAATCAATCATTTCGCAATTAGTTTTAAACTAAGTCCATTTTGTTTTGTAACATTAGACGGGTGACATTTATACTGTGCCGGAGCCCCGACAGTCTTATACTTAAGTTCATTGCTACTCCATCGAGGTATTGGAGAATATTATGTTTCTTTACGGCCTGGCCTAGTGGTTTGTTAATGATGCTATACGACGATACGAATGAGATCAGGGGGTGAATCCAAGAATTTATTCAGGGGCCCCAGCAGAAGAGGGACCCGTCACCCCCGCTTGATGTTTTGATTACTGATGCTGTGCGCGTAGATACTTATTCGGAAATTATTCAAGTGACATGTAACAAAACAAACAATTTATCTTACAACGAAAATTGACGGAAAAACCTTTCTGCACAATGAATTGCTTTACGTCACAGTTTTCTAAAAATAGTATAATTTAGTCATCAAATAGTCACACATATGTCTTCCGGTGACTCTCTCACTTATTTGGTTATAGCTACATGTACTTCAATATCAAAGTAGTGCTATAAATTTAAATAACGAGAGGTGCATGAAGTGAACGTTTTTTTCTCTGAGGTCAGATACTTAGATTTGTTTTGTCGCAATAGTACCGCGAATAACGCTTGGGATATTCGATCATTCTAGTTTTATTTATAGAGAACTTTGTTTCAAAATGAAATCTGTTAATTATAAGTCTGGTTTCGAGTAAATTTGTTAGAGATATTTTTTTTGTAAAAAGTCACGAAGGTGGTTAATATTGACTTATGCGTGAACTCTGAATCGTTTCTTCATCATTATTTTAAAATGCTAAACGATAGAATGCTTTTTAGTGAAAAAAAATAATAAAAAAAATTATTTTGAATTTCGAATGATATATTTGTTCCATCCCATCCCCACGTGTAAGGATCCACGATTTTTTAAAATTGCAACACACTAATTGCTATAATACAATTGGCTATGAAGCTAACTTCCGATTTTTGTAAAGGCTTTGTTTGCACTAAAGTTAGTCTTTTTCTATTCTTTTCTTCTCGTATGATATGATTTTGTCCTCAGATATTTCTCCAGCAAGTTCTACACAAGCCGGTAAACAGTATATTTTCGACTTCAAGAAAGATTGAATGTTTCATTTTTTGATTGATTCTAAAACTTATAACGAATGGTAAATCTATACATTATGTGAAAGTAAGCGTGGTAACAAACATAGGGACAACTTGTTTGAAACATCATCTCGTGTGACAATTTAGATTATATAGTAAACTTAGCAAAAATCACTCTAAATAAATCTGATTTCGTACTCACAAAAAATTTAACATTAAACAAATTTAATTTTTAGTGGGATTTTACTTAGATTGTCCTTTTTACTGCAGTTTAGTACGGACGATTAAACGATAACCTCTTTGTTAGTTCCCTTCTTGAGAAGTTAATATCTTAGATATACAGAAGATAATTTCGTCCACAGACCATGAGAGATGATCTGTTGGCAAGTGATGCAGCGGTCACAGGCCACGGCTATAGGGGTTCGACGCATTACCCCAGCCGCCTAACTATTGTCTAGTTAGGTACCCATTCGGAGCTGGGTGACTCGGGGACTCCTCAGGCCCCGAGAACAAATCCTCACCTTTGTGTGGATTCGAACTCGTGACCATCAGTATGACAGTCGAGAGCGCTACCTCTCGACCACCACGTCCCTTGCTTTAAAATGATAGCGATTAAAAAAAAACGAAACAACTAATTTGAAGCGACAACTCAGAAATTCTCCCTCGGTTGCTATGACGCGCATTGACTTACCTTGACGAGCAGAGAGGAAGTGAATGCTGCTGAAACTGGAAGTAGACTCGCTCTATTTTATAGGAATAAAAACTCGTGGGCGTTTTTTTCCAGACTGTAGGTGGACGTTTCGTGGCTGATCATTTTTAAAGTTCCATCCACTTAATTTTTAAAATCGCGTTTTTATTTCCGTTTTTGGAGCAGAGGATGGAGAGGCGAGTCTTTAATTCACATATTAACAGACAATATGTGTATCGTATTTTGTCTATTGTTTTTAATCTGTATGTTGTGGTATTCACGGCCGCTGATGTCAGTTATTACAAACAAGTTTGGTATCATTTACAGAAATGCTCTTCTAAAAACTTGAATGTTAGAGGCCCAGCCTTAATAGATGGTTTATTCAGTGGAGAAGGTTATTTATTTATTTTTAAAAAATAAATAAATTTCGTAACTCTTTCAGTAAGTCTAATTCAAACAATGTTGTTAAAAATTCCCTCTTCCCGTCGTTTCAATAGTTAAAATATTTTAAAACTCTTAATAAAGCAAGACATACTCCTAAATTCTCAAAAATAAATGATTATTTTTTAAATACTATTAAAGTTATACATACAGTATACATTTTGATGCATGCTATAAAAATTTTGTTTGCAAGGTTCATTAGTTTATTTTAAACGCTAACTGATGGCTACACTCTGGGGAGTAACACACTCTGAGTAGTAACACATTCCGAGGAGTAACACACTCTGAGTATTAACACACTCTAGGCACCTGAGTTTGATAAGGGAGGGCTGATGGTTGCATTCCAAGACCTTAAACTGTTGCACGACAATATCAACAACTAACATACCGTCTAAGAAATATCGTTAGTCATGTATGTGGTCTTGATCTTTTGTAGAACTTGGAGACACGTCTTAAAAATTACATAATTGAATAAGCCTTTGATGAGAGCGTTGTAATAAATTTTGCTATCAGAGTAAATTTTGTTACTTACGTCCACTTTGCGTGACTAATTTTACTTATATTAAAACCGACATACCCCCAGACACAAGAGATAGTCATAAGAGAGACACCCATGACATTCTTTTTCTTTGTTACTCTTAGTATTGGACTCTTTTCTGGGTGGGAAGACTTACTCCAATTAGTTTCTCATTTTATTAATTCATCTAGGTCTTTTTAAAAAAAAATAAATGATTTTGCAATATTCTTCTGATTCAGTTGTTTGAAAGATTATACAAAGATCTGCAGACAACTTATTTTTGTTCTTGTAAATGCTGATAGGTAGGAGTCTACCGACATATCGGCTGGCCGATATATAAGCACTGATAGCATGATTTCGGTAACATCGGTATCGTTAGCGTATAAAGTTCCTGATATTGACGTCACCGATATTTCATTAGAAGTGACATTTTGACACACGCAAATCAGAAAAAAAATCGATCCCGATACCAGTATTGAAAATTCCAAAAGAGCTCTAGTATTAATATGTACTGCCACGGTACAGCGTGCCGTGTGCTATGATATTGTTAAATTATCGTCCGACATTCGTATACTCGGAAATACTGTGCTAGTCAGTGGTTCCAAGATTTTGTTTTACCTACGGACTGCTTCTAATGACAAAACTAGCCCACGGACCCCCAAGTGAAAAAAACACATAAATGTATTGTACAAAAATTACAAATAAAAAAGCAACATTTTAATTAGGAAGTATTTATTTAATTAAGAAATATTTATTGAAATAAAATCTAAATTTATCAATGACTTAGATTAACGTGATGAGATTACATGAGTGCGTTAATGTTTGACTAAATGTTTGTGAGTAGCAACCGCACATCCCCGCGAGCAATACTTTCTAGCCAGTTTATATGTTTTGTGATGAGGTTCATAACGGCGCTGATTCGTTGTTCTAAGAAATAGGAAGACAAGAAAACAGTAAAAAAACGTCTGTACATAACCCATAATGCAGGGAAAAAAGGGAACTGTTTTTGTAACGATAACGTCTGGTATTCTTGTTCAAACTTTGCTTTAAATTTTATCAGTTGTGGATATTTCAATGAGCTGCTCCTAAATTTGGGGGGATTCATCTGTGCTTAGGATTTGAGTTTGTTCACGGCAAAAGGGTTCAACTGCTAGTCAGGAATAGCCAAGTGAAATCTTCAAATCTTTCGTTCAGACTGCATGAAGAGCGAGCCGTTTAGTGTTGACAGTAAGCCTACAAATCTTCATCTCTATTTTGCAATTTAGAAAGATTCGAAAAGTGAGAACATCCTCCTCTTCCCAAGTTTTTTTTGTACAGAAAAAGGTTTGCAACAAACGCAGATATACTCTATTAGTTTTTATTAAATTTCATTGGTCGCCTTGAAGTTTCAAATTATTTTCGTTAAATTTGTTAAATAAATCTTTCATAAAGGATATTTCATTTTTGAGTTAATTGCGTCGCGTATCATTTCAATTATTTTCCAGGAATTCCAACATTGAATCAAAGAGGCCATAAAATTAATTTAAATATCCACGTTTTGATAACCAACTTCAGCAATTGAGCAAATAATCTCTCGTTCAAGGTATTACCTTTTTTGTTGTTGTAATAAACTGATCAAATGACATTGTTTAGTGATCAGTGCAGATTTTCACTAAGATTTTTTACGACTAAATGATGTCGATGAACGAAACAATGTACTGAAAATAAAGTTGGCACACCTTTTTAAAGTATACCGGAAAGTCTAGGGAACAGCTTTTAAAAAATATTTCATCCTTATCAGTCCCGTGACCGTTGCAGTCGTTGGGGGGAGTGCTTGGATACATCAACAGATAACATTTCCACAGTTGCCTATCTTGAGCGGCGGCCAGTAATTAACGCAATCCCATCCCTGTCCATTCCTTTATACTTTATGTTGTCAAGCCAGATTTTCCGTTGTTGCCCTCTTAGCCGGCCCCCTTCTACAGTGGCTTGAAGGATAACTTTTGTCAGAGTATCATGTTGCAGTACGTGACCGAATTATGCGAGCTTGCGTCTGTTAATTTTTGTTATAATCATTACTTGACGACCTGCGGTAGAGTTTATTTTGACCCAGACATAATCATTGGTCTTGTGATATAAATAGGAGATGTGGAGAATTTTCCTCATACACTTATTTTCAAATGCCTGCAGTTTGCTTTCCGTGGTTGCCGTTAGTGTCCAGGTCTCACATCCATAAAGGACAATGGTTTTAATGAGAGGTCTGTAAAGCCTGAGATTTTGTTGGCAGACTATTGTTTTTGTTCTTCCATATTTTGTTTAACTTTGTCATTGCTGCCATTGCCGACCTAATTCTAGCTCGAATTTCAGCTTCGCAGGTACCATTTCTAGATATAATGGCTCTTAGATATTTCAAGTCATGTACCTACTCCTTACGAAAAAATCTTTATATTTTAGTAAATATTGATTTCCCTTTCATGTCTGTTTCCAAACATTTGGCCACACTTCAAATATTTAAGAGCACTGTATGGGTGGCATTTATTTATTTTTCCTGCTGTCTCACTTTATCTTTTGTAACAAACCATTGTTAATAATTATTGAAGTGTTTATTGGCATGCTGCAGTAAAGCCCTTTTGAAAAAACGATTTGATATAAAATAGAATTTAGATAAATATGACCTTCCGACACATCGAAAATTACCCAACCTTGCAATTTTTGTTGATTTTACATTACTTTTTTTTTCTTTTTCTGACCTAGGCCTTCTTATTTTAATTTTGCACGTCTTAACATCAAACTTTAACTTTCAATAAACCAAATAGATCTAGATTCTATATGGTTATAGCTGTGGAAATTGACGTAGTTCTACTTCCTTTTTTAAGTAAAACAGCATTGTATGCCATAACTTATAGCTATGATAATTAGTAGAAAACACATTCAGAACGTATTTTATTATTATTATTTAATTTTATATCCATAACAATAAAAATTTATCACAATTTAATTATTTTAACTTTTATATTAAACCTAGCGCGGACCCCTTGACGATGTTCAGGGACCCCCAAATAAATTATAATTTTCCACGGACTCCCTGAATGGCTCCAGGGATCCCTGGGGATTCGTATGGACCACTTTGGCAACCACTGGTGTAAGGGGCCGTCCATAAATGACGCCACGCATTTTTGACAGATTTTTCACCCCCTCCCCCGTCGTCACGCGTCGTCACAAAAAGTTAGACCCCCCCCCC
>MUZC01000345.1:236243-253876 GCA_002072015.1 Radix auricularia | reverse complement strand
TATATATATAAGGTATTTGCTGTTGCATTTTGCATCCTTGATAATTCTTTTGGGACAGATATTTATTTATTTTTATTAACTTTCTTGTTTAAAAATGAATCCTCAAAGGACCATAAAAAAAAAATCATGTTAAGCCTGGTCCCTTTTGGAACTCAGGACGTGTTAGCGCATTTTCGTATTATGTATCAGTACTTATGTTAGATATCAGCATTATGTAGTTATCAGTAATTGTGTTTAGATTTTAGACATATTTTTATGAATTTTCTTGTGTAATGAATATACCTGACATTTTTTAAATTTAAAAGTCATTTCTTTACATTTTAAAAAAATTTATTTTCTCTTTAATCTAACTACAAGTCACCACAAATGATGAAGTAAAACTCTCTAAACTTTTACACATATTCTAATGACGTCAACAACAACAAAAAAACTAATTCTTTTGCACGCCTTCGCACCACTCTTGAATGCTTGAAAGATGATGTAATCGACTTCCGGCAATGGCGGCCGTTCCCTGCGCCAGTGTTACCTCTCGATTCGCAAAGTTTTTTGGTAGTTTTAACGGGGTTTTTTAACGGATCGAGTAACTGATTGTTGATGCACAAATGGCAGGTCAGGACATACAAAAAACATATATACATCATGGGTCTTGGACTTATGGATGCTGAGATCAAGGGTGATGACAGACGGATGGACGGACGGACGGACAAAACGGGTGCAATAGCGCATTCGACTTCTCGAAAATGCGCTAAAAACAACAACTGTGTAGCTCTGTATACTGGCTCTTTTTATTACCGAGCATTACTGTTGATACATACGATGTTAATAAAATTTGTTAGTTGTATATAGATCACCAAGAAACTACTTAGGTGATGTTTGTTATTTTTTTTTTAGCATAGTCTTTCATTTCTTGTTTCCTGAAAAAAATTGTTGAGTTGTGTATTTTTGAAAAGTTATTTTACTGCAATTTCTATCTATTCTGATTGACGTAATATCCTTTCATTACTATGAAAAAACTGTGTTTTTAAAAATTATATATAAAAACAAAATGTGCATTTTAATCTTATAGTTGTTATTTTTAAACTCTTCATTCTCTCAACCTGGTGAGATCTTTTTTTGAAATTTACTAGACACTTATTTCCAGGCAAGATATTTAATGTTTTTGTAAGAGTCTATTTCACGTATTTTTTTATAAAGTCTTCTGATTCGGGATTAAAATAAAAGACACTCGAATTACCATCGCACAAACAAGCACTAGATCTATTTAAAATTAGAAATGAAGTCTCTAATAAAAAGAAGTGCTTGGTGTGAAATTCGTGAACATTGCACTAAATATTTTGTGATTTTTTTAGTCATACGGAGTTAAAATGGAAATAATTTGATTGTCTTAAGCTTGTTTGCTTGCTATGTTTTGATATCTTCTGTATTACATCAGCGACTAATGCATCACGTTTAATAATGTTAAAGAAAACCAATTAGTGAGTCAATGTCTTCAGTGTTTTTTAAAATGAAAAATGAAGATCTCTGAGCTGTATTTTCCTTTAAAGTCAAAGTGACATTAAAATAACTTTTTTTTTCTTGTTCGATCTTCCTGGCTAAAGGTTTTCCCAAAAAGTAATCTGCGTCTCTTTTTACCGCGTCTTCCTTACAAGATCATCACGAAATGAGTCACTTAAAAACAAACAAAAACGTTACATTTTTAAATGTTCCGTTTTTACCAGTTTGTCTCACAGAATATTACAAAGTGGGCCTTTGAAAAAAAAAATATTTTCCATCAATTTGTTCGCCATTTAAATACAGAGATTTAGATTATTTTTAAAACAAATTAAAACGAATTTTGGGTAATTTATATTTGTATTTTCTATGTTAAAAAAGTGTATTAATTTATTGAAGTGACAAACCTTTCGTTGACTTAAGTAAAATCTTAAATGTAAATTCATATCTTGTTTTACACACAATAAACATGTAGTTTACTTGAAAGAACGTCTCAAATTAAATAAAAGAATATACTATTTTTAAATAGAAAAAAAATCTGAAAATGATTTGAATACCTACACAACCATCTGAATTTTGCTTTAAACTTAAATCATGGCTGAATATCTTATAATGTATTTCACATGTTAATTTATCTGTTTTAAAATCCTCCCAACACTAACGTAAACTGCAGGTATGGCCAATTGCTCAGGAATTGTAGATTCAAAAAGTAAAGCACCAAGAAAGTTTTTTTTGGTATCCAGTCACACTTGAAACTATGTGTAGATTGTGTAAAATAGAGATAAGTCAATTTTAACAAAGATAATTGAAAATCAGAAATTTCATAAGATGAGTTGAAGTTTGTTCTCCATGTGCTCACTTACTATATATATATTTAAGAACTCGGTGATTTGGTCAGATTACTTCGTCTGCAAAACAGTGCGTACTACAATATTCTAGTATACATTTAAGGTCTTTTGTAGACGTGGCTTAGCCTGGGTATATGCCACCCTGGAAAGAACTCCCAGACTCCCATAAAATATGTTGAAACCATGAGAGAAGATACTTTGTTTTTGGAAAGTAATCATAAGGGCATTATACATTTTTATTAGGGTTGCAAAATTTAATCAAAAATATTTTGACTTTTGTTTTTTAAGATTAATCGACCCATCACTTACAAAGTTACCTAAAGTAAAAAAAAAATATCGAACAATTGTTTGTCATTTTAAACATGGTGCTTGCTGCAAATACAACTAAATTGCAAAATTGTACTGAATCCTATAATCTCAGCTGAGGCAAGATATACCAACAATAAAGAAGAGTATTTTTGCAATGCTGCAGAGTCTTCTGCAGGCCAGAGAAACCCTAATTCTTTATATGTCAGATAAAAATATGCAATGCAAAGGACCAAAATTGACTGATTTGGAATAGGAGAAGATTTCGAATTATGTCAAAGTGTTGGACTTATTTTGTCAGGTCACGGTTCTGCTTGGTGGTCAAGATTATTTTTCATTATAGCCTATTGTCGCTGCTATCATTAGAGACAAAAATACATTACTGGATTCAAGGCAGCAACTATTAATGACTTCAATCCTACATCTACATGTGGAAGGAAAGTCAGCAGTTCCGAGCCTGCGCTCTTCAAGGGGCTATCTTTCCCCCCCCCCCTCCAACGGAACGTAACAGCTGAGGAATGAATCAATAACTTGAAGTTAACGAGTCTTTGAAATGCGCAGACAATATTTACCACAGTTATCAGTGGAGACCAACCAATGTTGGTCTTTAAAAAAAAATATTTTAAACCTACCCCCATCCCTTTTCATTGCCTTCTCCACTTCTATCGCGACCATGTTAAAAAAAACCCAATCTTTAATATTTTAAAAAGTATATTTTAGTCGTTCAAAGAAATTTACTGTAACAATAAAAATATTTTAAGGGTTTTAAAAATTATTTTGTGGCTTGAAAATAATTTGGGCTTGATTTAAAATTTTTAAAGTTTAAGGTTTGGTTTGTAAATAGTTGGTGTTGTAATAACTGTTACACCACATGCCAACAGGTGTTGACGTACCTTGCTGAAAAAAATTAACAAACTCGCTCCCATTCCTTTGTGTTTCTTGTGTAGGCCTAGCTTGAAAACTGACTTTAATAAAAAATAGAAAGTTGTCAATATGTAAAGTTTATCAATTAAAAAGTAATACCACCCTTTAATCTGCGTGGTTGCGCGGCCACGCAGTTCCCTGGCCGACGCGTCGGAGAGGTTTAGAATCACCGCGCAGCAAATTGTGTAGTATTGCAAAACAAATGGATACTGTGCAACTTTGATCATGACTTTTTTTACTTTGCAGTTGCACAATAACCTTAGAGGGAACATTGTCCGCCGCATAACTGACATTGACATATTAACATTCAAGCTTATTGGTCCTATGACTTGACTGATTGTTACGTCATTGTTGTTGACAATTTTTTAGCGCATTTTCGAGAAGTCGAATGCGCTATTGCACCCGTTTTGTCCGTCCGTCCATCCGTCCGTCATCACCCTTGATCTCAGCATCCATAAGTCCTAGACCCATGAGGTATATATGTTTTTTGTATGTCATGACCTGCCATTTGTGCATCAACACTCAGTTACTCGATCCGTTAAAAAACCCCGTTAAAACTACCAAAAAACTTTGCGAATCGAGAGGTAACACTGGCGCAGGGAACGGCCGCCATTGCCGGAAGTCGAATACATCATTTTTCAAGCATTCAAGAGTGGTGCGAAGGCGTGCAAAAGAATTAGTTTTTTTTTTTTTTGTTGACGTCATTAGAATATGTCTAAAAGTTTAGAGAGTTTTACGTCATCATTTGTGGTGACTTGTAGTTAGATTAAAGAGAAAATAAAATTTTTTAAAATGTAAAGAAATGACTTTTAAATTAAAAAAATGTCAGGTATATTCATTACACAAGAAAATTCATAAAAATATGTCTAAAATCTAAACACAATTACTGATAACTACATAATGCTGATATCTAACATAAGTACTGATACATAATACGAAAATGCGCTAACACGTCCTGAGTTCCAAAAGGGACCAGGCTTAACATGATTTTTTTCATTAAAATTTGTGGCGTATGCATTTACAGCAGGAATATACGTTTGTATAGCACAATAAAAATTTTCTTTTGGAAGTATGCTAGTGTTAGCTACTGTGTGAAATGAGGTGCATGGATGGCGGTTAGGTTGAATTCTATAGCCACAATGACGGCGAAAATCAAGCGGTGTTTTGGACGAGTACCCGCGCAGTTTTTTTTTCAACAATATTGACAGCCCTACTTACGATAGAGATGTACCGGATTTCGGCTCCAGCAACTCCTGAATCTGGCCATTTTTAAAAATCTGGCTCCGGCAGAATTTCACTTCATAAATTGGGCTGCCATAGAGCCATAATATATATATATATAATGGCTCCGAGCCCGTGGCGTAGCTAGGGGAGGCGGAGGGTGTCTAAATTCGAAAGTCCCTGGGCCCCCAAACCACTAAAAATTCCTAGCTATGCCACTGATGGTTCCGGCTCCAGCGAATCCAGAATCAAGCCGGATTTCAATTCATGAATTTGTCTAAATCCGGCTTCGGTCGGATTTTAAAATTTTGAATCTGGTACATTCCTGGTAATGATATTAAATAGATTGCAGACTGACACTAAATACATATTTAAAAGTCAAAAAAGATATTTGAAACACGCTTGTTTTCAATTAGAAAATACGGCTTTTTTGGAGGGGGGATTAAAGCTTTGGGATGTAATATTGGAGGAACGTCTAAGTTTTTGTGACGACGTGTGACGATGGGGAGGGGGATAAAAATGGGCCGAATATTGCGTGACGTCATTTATGGACAATACCTCAGCAATACAATGCATAATAGATAAAATAGCAAGAGATCGGTAATTCTTATAGTACAAATTTTTAGTCGCAATTTTGTTTCCTAAACTTAATTTTAGAGAAGTTTCTGTCTGACAATGGCATTACATAAGACAGATTAATTGAACATTCCAAGGAATCATATTATATTAGGCAGATTAAATTTGATCGTAAAAAGCATTATAAAATTTACTTCTAATTTTAACTCTTGAATTGGAAGGCATAACTTCAAATTGTTGTAGATTAGCTTGTGTTTTAAAAATCATATTAGTAATTGGAAACCATCATTTACATTTCTATATTTAACTAATTTTATGAATAATACAATTATTCTCAAATGTTTTTTTTATAAATAACATAGCTTGATAACTGCATCCATACCCTAAAATTTGCTTTCTCAGTCTTTGGTTGAAAGATTCAATATTAGTTGGTATTCTGCACCTGAAATAAGAAATTGGTGAATGTCCTAAAACTGCCATGAGCTGATTTTGAATTTGGGTTGACACGTTTGTTTCTACCCTTTTCACATGATGTTCTTGAAAACAAGGATCGAATTTTGCAAGCAAATGCATAAGCTCCAGAGTATTGCTTATATTTGCACCACTGAGTTCCTCGCTGTGGCCGTGAAAAGCCAAATCCTATATGGTCTGGATTTATTAATAACAATAACTTTTTGCCAATTTGCTTTCTTTTCTCTTACAACGATTACTGTTACTTTTTAAACGGTCTTATCTTCATGTCATTATTAGGTAGCTTACTAAGTATACATTTAGTATACATTTAGGGCTATATATCTATTATATAATGCGCTAAGGCGCGTCCGTCAGTGTGAAGCCGCTATTTCCGGTAACTCTTGAATTTTTTTTTTTTTTTTAAAATATAGACGTAAAATCATAATGATTTTGGTTTTGAGATTAACAGAGCGTGTGGTGTTGCGCGCCGTAAAATAATACGAGCAAAATACCCGTGCTACGCTACGGGTAGGCACAATAAGAATAACTTTATTTAGTTTTGGGTCTCAAATTCTCCTTAAAAATGAATGTAAACGCATTTGGAAACTAGGTTAGTGATAAATCAAACCCCAGCTTAATAAAAACAACGAAATGTGTGTCGAGAAAAATAAAAATATTATTAATTTAAATATTACCCATCAATTTCGGTATTTCTGCCTTAATATAACATCATCATTATCATCTGTGGCTCTACAGACATGTAGGGCCCTGGCTTGCTCCACCACATCCTTCCAGCTACAGCCCATGTAGGGCCCTGGCCTGCTCAACCAAATCCTTCCATTCAGATCGATTGATGGTTTTTTTTTCACCTTGCTCGAACCCCTTTAATAATGCATGCTATACACTCTACCAGAATAACAAATGTCGTTAACAGTAACAAAAATCTAACGGGCAAGGCTCACTTTCTTTTCACGTGAATCAAAACATGAAAACAATATCTTTCCACGTGATTTCCTTGGTTCTTAGAAATAGCCCGCTAAACACCCATTTCATTTATAGTCTAAGCATGAAATTAGTTCAAGACGAATAGGATATTTTTAGCCAGATAATATTTGTGAATATTGTTGCTTGGGTAGAGTGGAAAATATGGATTATTTGTTTTCAAGGCACATGTTCCTTTGACGTGAATAAAAACATAAGAACAATGCAGCTTTTTAAGAAAATGGTGAGAAATTGATCTCCTTATAAATTTTATGTCAATCATTATATATTCCCGCACATTTTTTCTAATAGTAACAATTCACTGTACATCAATCTTTATTCCCGTTGTATACTATTCATCTAATAAACTCAAAACAGTTTGGCACAAAATGAGTTGTTGTCAGTGTGTTTTTTCGACATAACACGCACTTTTGTATGCTAGATCCTATTTATAAGTCGTAATACCCGTGATATTTCATTACACTTTACAAATAACTATTTCAAACTGAATTTAATATTTAATGCATAATAATATTATGCGGAATTATTTTTATACCAAAAACTAAATTTTAAAAAGTATATATACAAAAAATAATAATAAATTTCTACGGTGTAAATAGAAAGGGGTCGAACCGTCCGTGGTCGAACCGACGGGGTCGAAACCTCCTGGGGTTGAATCCTCCTGGGGTCGAAACCTCCTGGGGACGAAACGTCCTGTGGTCGAATTGGCAGGATGAAACCGTCTGGGGTCGAAGTGTCCGTAATTCTTTCTATTTCTATATATTTGTTAGGGATTTAATGTTGTTATTTGCCTGCATAAAGTTCACTGATTTATCAAAAAATCATACCAGCTTGCAATATAATTTTTCCGATAATATATTACAATAAAGAAAACAATTATGAGACGTAAAATCAAACACATATGAGTGGTTTAAGAAGATATTTACTGGTTGTCATGTTAGAGGCGCGACATTAGCAGACATAGAAATAACAAAATCACACACACATACGCACATAGCCCCTCCCCCCACACACACACAAACTTGCACCAATAGAAAACTCTACAGTTTTAACCAAAGCACGTACTATAATATTGCATTATTCTAGCAATAAGTCTTTTTTTAAAAAATAATCTTTTTCATTCATCTACCAATTAATCCACAACATCCATTCCTTTACTGTTTATATATGACCTTTATTTAGGACAATTAGATTTATTTTGATTGAGCTGTTTAATACTTATTTGATTGGGATGCGTAGGGTTGTGGAGGTTTTTGAATATTGTCTATTTGTTTAAAAAACACACGTTGAATCGCAAGGTTTGGATTAAAATTTTACACTGCTGGTTTTCTTAATCTTTGCAAAAAGGATATTATCAGTGGCTAAGAAATAGTGCCACTCAGGGCTCGGCAATATTATAAACTCATGACCCAAGAAATGAAAAGCACCCTTCAAATAGTTCACAAAGTTGATCTCTTTATAAAAAATACATTTTTGCTACTTAACCCCCCTCTTACAACAGTGTATTAACGCTTATACACGTACCACTTTATTATTTAAAATCCCTGAGCGTTTACTTTCAATATGAATTTCCTTAATGTCAGTTTATAATAAAATCGACCCAAAACACTTACTTGTATTAAGTAAGCACCTAAGAGAAATACATCTTCCTCCTAACAAATATTTGCAATTGTTTTTATGACAAATCACTTGATAAATGCTTCAAAAGCGGTTCCGTGTTAAGTTTTCTATTAAGAAATTTCATTTTCTGTAATTTTGACTTGTTATAAGCCCGTATATAATTTGCCTCCATCCGATTATATACGTAGATGTATAAAAAGCTTATATTAAAATGAAAAATTGATATTTCGTCTGCAATTAAATAATTTCTTCACATTTATTTCTATGGTTATTTAACAGTGACTAAGAGAAATTAGTTCGACCCATCTATGTGTGATTTTATTGTTGTAAAAGACAATTAAAAATTTTAGAAAGGTTCCATTTTCTTTAAAAATAAATATGCGCCAATTAGCCTCAATCTTACCCAATTACAGATTTTAATTATAAATAATGCAATTTCAATAGCGACTATAGTTTTTTCACTGTTTATTTTCCATTGTGACAATTCATGCGAGTAATCGTCCAACTAATGCTCAAGGGCTCATTTCTTCTAAAATGAAACATAAAGTAAAACCATCTCTGAAAAAATTATTGGAGATTGATCTTCTCACTAACAGTTTTTTAAGTCACATTCAATGACTTCCCGTTATCTTTTATTCAACACCAAGGAAGAACGAAAATACAGAAACTTGTGTTCATAAAATTAACGGAATTTTTCATAATCCAGTGCATAATTTTAACTATACATAAACCATTACCTGGGAACGTCTTTTCAATATTTAATTTCACTTTTAGCAATCTATGAAATAGATCGTTATTTCACAACTAATACAAACACACAGTCACACGCACACACAGACGCGCACACACACATATGAAAACACTCACACACATGCTTATTCACATATATACTAGAGGGAAGTACCCGGCTTCTCACGGGTTTTAAATGAGGTTTTCTGTAGAAATGTACTATACTGTTTATTTGCATGAAGTAAAAGGGTACATTTATCAAAGTTTCATGCTTCTACCTATCCGTAATATAGGATAATTAGTGATTTGCAGTTTTTATAAATAGTTCATATAAGGGAAAAAAATTACATTTGGGCCCCCAGCCCCCAGAAAGCGGCAATTTAAATATATTTTTGCCTGTTACCATTGCAGAAATGTACTCAACAATTTCCGAAAATTTCATGCTTCTGCCTCCTCGAGAAATTGAAAAATTGATGATTTTGATTTTTTTATATAGCTCAAATAAGGAAAAAAAAGATTTTTGGGCCCCCGGCGCCCATGAGTGTGAATTTATGGAACGAAACCTATTTAAGAACCTTCCCCATATAATTGTGTGTACGTTTACCAAATTTCACTTCACTGGGTTGTCTGGATCTTGAGTTATTAGGGAACAGACAGACAGACAGACAACAAATGCATCTAATATATANCTTTTTCGCAAATTAGCGTTAGGAGAGTGTATTTAACAACTTACCAAAGTTTCATTCTTCTACCTACATGGGAACAGTAGAATGGGTGATTTTCAGTATTTATATAACGTGTAGTAGTAAAAAAAAACACCTATATTTGGGCCCCCGGCTCCCAGTAAGTGATAATTTAAATATTTTTTCACCTGTTATCACTGCAGGCGTGTACACAACAATTTCCCCAAATTTCATGCTTCCACCTAATCAGAAATAGGAGAATTTGTAATTTTCAATTTTTATATAGCCCATCTAAGTAAAATACGTTTTAGGGCCCCACGCCCCACATGAGCGGGAAATTTAAACGAAATCTACTTAAGAAAATTCTTCATGTAATGTCATATACGTGTACTAAATTTCACAATATTTCGTTGTCTGAATTTTGTTAATATAGCTCATTTATGAAAACAAAGTACATTTGGGCCCCCGGCACCGCATGAAAAAGAAAACCATTATTGCCAGGAGAGTCTGCTCAATAATGTCCAAACGTTTCATGTTTTTACCGACACGGTAAATTTGAGAATTAGTGATGAGTTTGTTTCTAATATAAGAAAAAACAACATTTGGGCCCCCGGCCCCCCAAGAGTGAGAAGTTTAAAATTCTTTCTCGCAAAAAATCGCCGGGGTAGCGTACTTAACAACTTGCCAAAGTTTCATACTTCTACCAACACGGAAAATAGGAGAATTTGTGATTTTCAATTTTATTATAGCTCATATAGGGAAAAAACATTTGGGCCCCTGGACCCCAGAAAGTGATAATTGAAATATATTTTCACCTGTGATAATTTCGGAAATGTACTAAACAATATCCTAAAATTTCATGCTTCTGCCTAATCGGGAAATAGGAGAATTAGTTCTTTTCAATTTTATATACCTCAAATAACGGGGGGGGGGGGGGGGGCGTTTTTAGGCCCCCGGCCCCCATGAGTGGGAATTTATGGAACGCTTGCCATTATTGTCGGGAGAGTATGCTCAGGAATTTCCTAAGGTTTTATGGTTTTACCTACACGGTAAATTTGAGAATAAGTGATGAATGAGTTTTAAATATAAAAAACTACATTTGGGCCCCGGCCCCTAATGAGTGGGAAAATTAAAATTCTTTTTTGCAAATTAGCGTTAGGAGAGTGTACTTAACAATTTCCCAAAGTTTCATTCTTCTACCTACACGGGAAATAGTCGAATGGGGGATTTTCAGTATTTATATAGCGTATATTAGTAAAAAAAAAAAAACTACATTTGGGCCCCCGGCTACTCATGAGTGGGAAGTTTAAACTTCTTTCTCGCAAAATATCGTCGGGGTAGCGTACTTAACAACTTGCCAAAGTTTCATACTTCTACCTATCCGTAAAATAAGATAATTGGTGATTTTAAGTTTTTAAATATAATTCATATAAGGGAAAAAACTACATTTAGGCCCCCAGCCCCCAGAAAGATGAAATATAAATCTGTTTTTGCCTTTAAAATTGCAGAAGCGTACTCAACAATTTCCTAAAATTTAATGCTTCTGCCTCCTCGAGCAATTGAAAAATTGCTGATTTTCATTTTTATATAGCTCAAATAAGGAAAAAAAAGTTTTTGGGCCCCCGGCGCCCATGAGTGTTAATTTATGGAACGAAACCTATTTAAGAATCTTCCCCATATGATTGTGTGTACGTTTACCAAATTTCACTTTACTGGGTTGTTTGGATCTTGAGTTATTAGGGAACAGACAGACAGACTGACAGACAACAAATGCGTCTTATATATATACTAGACGCAAGTACCGGGCTTCTCACGGGTTTTAAATGAAGTTTTCTGTAGAAGGGTACTAAACTGTTTATTTGCATGAAGTAAAAGGGTACATTTATCTTAAAGCAGGTCAAATACAATTGCCTATCCGAAAAGCATAGTGTCTGCAATTCTATACCAGCAATCCCAAGACTCTGGCACACCAGTTAAGACTGCACTATCGTGATAGTGTAATTAACAACTTTCCGAAATCCCATTATTCCAAATTTTAATAGTAGAATTAAAGATTTTCAATTTTTACATAACTTATATGAGTAAAAAAAACAACATTATATTGTTGCACAAGGCTTCCAATAAGTGTTATAATTTTTTTTCGCCTGTTACCATCGCAGAAGTGTACTCAACAACTTTCGAAAATTTCATGCTTCTACCTACTCGGACATAGGAGAATTAGTGGTTTTTAAATTTTATAAAGCCCATGTAAGGAAAAAGCGTATTTGGGCCGCCGGCCTCACATGAGCAGGTGTTTTAACTTTTTTGTGTGTTAATTTTCGTCGTGAGTGCCTCCTCAACAAATTTCAAAACTTTTAAGCTTCTAGCGTCAACGAAAATTAGAGAATACGTAATGAGTCTGTTTTTATATCAGAACAAATACATATGGGCTCCAGGCCCATAGGGGAGTGATTTCTTTTTACTCCTCTTACCATTGCGGATATGTATTGCTCAACTTCCCAAAGTATCATGCTTCTACCTAAACGGGAAATAGGAGAATTAGTAATTATCGCTCATATAAAGAAGAAAACTACATTTGGCCCCGAACCCCTTAAAGAGATAATTTAAATATGTTTTTACCTGTTACCATTGGAGATGTGAAATACAGCTCATTTAATGAAAAAAATACATTTGGGCTCACCAGCCCCACTCTGAGTGAGAATTAAAGAAAAACAACTTTTTATCAATTTTTGTTGGGAGAGAGTGCTCAAAAACTTCCAAAAGTTTCATGTCTTTACGTATACGATAAATTTGAGAATTAGAGATAATACGGTTTTTAATATAAGAAAAAACTACATTTGGCCTCTCGCCCCCTAGAGTGAAATTTTAAAATTCATTTTTGCAAATTAGCGTTAGGAGAGTGTACTTAACAATTTCCCAAAAGTTCATTCTTCTACCTACACGGCAAATAGTCGAATGGGGGATTTTCAGTATTTATATAGCGTATATTAGTAAAAAAAAACAAACTACATTTGGGCCCTCGGCTCCCCATGAGTGGGGAATTTAAAATTCTTTCTCTCAAAATATCGTCGGTGTAGCGTACTTAACAACTTGCCAAAGTTTCTTACTTCTACCTACACGGTAAATAGAATTAGTGATTTTCAATTTTTATATAGCTCATATAGGAAAAAAAACATTTGGGCCCCTGGACCCCAGAAAGTGATAATTTAAATATATATTTGCCTGCTATAATTCAGGAAATGTACTAAACAATAATCCTAAAATTTCATGCTTCTGCCTACTCGGGAAATAGGAGAATTAGTTCTTTTCAATTTTATATACCTCAAATAACGGGGGGAAATGTTTTGGGCCCCTGCCCATGGGAGTGGGAATTTAGGGAACGATTGCCATTATTGTCGGGAGAGTATACTCAAGATTTTCCAAAAGTTTCATGCTTTTACCTACACGGTAAATTTGAGAATTAGTGATGAGTGAGTTTTTAATACAATAAAAAACTACATTTGGGCCCCCGGCTCCCCATGAGTGGGAAGTTTAAAACTCTTTCTCGAAAAATATCGTTGGGGTAGCGTACTTAACAACTTGCCAAAGTTTCATTCTTCTACCTACACGGGAAATAGTAGATTTTCAGTATTTGTATAGCGTATATTTATTTTTTTTAAAAATTCATTTGGGCCCCCGGCTCCCCATGAGTGGAAATTTTAAAATTCTTTCCTGCCAAATAGCGTCGGAGTAGCGTAATTAACAATTTGCCAAAAGTTTCATGCTTCTACCTATCCGTAAAATAGGATAATTAGTGATTTTCAGTTTTTATAAATAGTTCATAAAAGGGTAAAAAACTATATTTGGGCCCCCAGCCCCCAGAAAGAGGTAATTTAAATATATTTTTGTCTGTTACCATTGCAGTAGTAAACTCAACCATTTCCTAAAATTTCATGCTTCTGCCTCTTCGAGGAATAGAAAAATTTTTGATTTTCATTTTTTATATAGCTCAAATTAGGAAAAAAAGTTTTTGGGCCCCCGGCGCCCATAAGTGTGAATTTATGGAACGAAACCTATTTAAGAACCTTCCCCATATTATTGTGTGTACGTTTACCAAATTTCACTTTACTGGGTTGCCTTGATCTTGAGTTATGAGGGAACAGACAGAAAGGCAACAAATGCGTCTTATATATATACTAGAGGCAAGTACCCGGCTTCACACGGGTTTTAAATGACGTTTTCACATTTTATATCGCTCAAATAAAGAAGAAAACTACATTGGGCCCCGGCCCCCTAGAGAGATAATTTAAATATGTTTTCACCTGTTATCATAGAAGTTGTGAAATACAGCTCATTTAAGGAAAAAAGTACATGTGGGAACACCTGCTCCACCCTGAATGAGAATTTTAAAAGACTTTTTCTCCATTTTTGTTGGGAGAGTGTGCTCAATAACTTCCAAAAGTTTCCTTTTTTAAGTATACGGTAAATTTGAGAATTAGAGATAAGACGGTTTTTAATATAAGAAAAAACTAAATTTGGGCCCCTAGCCCCCAAGAGTGAAATTTTTAAAATTCTTTCTGGCAAATATCGTCGGTGTAGCGTACTTAACAACTTGCCAAAGTTTCATACTGCAACTTACGGGAAATAGGAGAATTAGTGATTTTCAATTTTATGTAGCTCATATTGGGAAAAAACCTTTGGGCCCCTGGACCCCAGAAAGTGATAATATAAATATAAATAATATTAAATATATGTTATAATTTTGGTAATGTACTAAACAATATCCTAAAATGTCATGCTTCTGCCCACTCGGGAGATAGGAGAATTAGTTATTTTCAACGTTTTTGGGCCCCCGGCCCCCATGAGTGGGAATTGATGGAACAATTGCCATTATTATCAAGAGAGTATGCACAAGAATTTCAAAAATTTTCATGGTTTTACCTACACGGTAAATTTGAGTATTAGTGTTGAGTGAGTTTTTAACATAAGAAAAAACTACATTTGGGCCCCCGGCCCCCAATGAGTGGGAAGTTTAAAATTTGTTTTTTGCAAATTAGCGTTAGGAGAGTGTACTTAACAACTTCCCAAAGTTTCATTCTTCTACCTACACGGGAAATAGTCCTATGGGGGATTTTCAGTATTTATATAGCTTATAGTAGTACAAAAAAAACCTACATATGGTCCCCCGGCTCCCCACGAGTGGGAAGTTTAAAATTCTTCTTCGCAAAATATCGTCGGGGTAGCGTACTTAACAACTTGCCATAGTTTTATACTTCTACTTATCCGTAAAATAAGATAATTAGTTATATTCAGTTTCTATATATAGTTCATATAAACTTTATATATTACTAGAGTACCCCGTTCGTGCGTTGCTACGATTTTCAAACAAAGGACAATCAAGGAAATTCTTTAAGATAACATTTAATTTACATAGTGTCATGTGTATAAGAATATTGCTAAAAATGAATGTTTATCTGATTGTCATAAAAGCCTTAATACAGCTTTCATCATAAGGAAATATTTGGGTACACCTAGGCAAAGGTGTTACATAAAAATTGATGACACATATTAAAAGAGTATAGATCCTAAAGAGGTTCCTTTCCTTTCCTTCGGGGCCGGGGATTCAAAATCTTTATTTCATAAATGTTTCAGGCTTAAATCATTGCCAATTTCACACAAATTTGAGCATTAATGACACATTTATCCGTCGGGTTCCAAATTCAAATTGAAATTGGTATTATATCAAGCATCTGGACCAGTTTGGACCCCTGGGCTCTCACACGTTAAAAACTTTTTTAAAATACCATTTTTAAGTGTTATTTAAATGTTGTGGGGATACATTTGGCTTTGAACAGATAAAAACAAAATTTAGAAAACGTCTTTTGCTTTTGCTGAACAATAAGGTGATTACTTAATTTTTAAATCAAATTTAAGAATCACAATAACTCAAAATCTTTTAACGATACAATGATAAAACTTTGTACTGATTATCTCTATGCATTCTTATATTAATATTTTTAAGAGAGATTTTTCAAGTTTAACAAAATACTTTTGAAAATGTCTTACAGATTTGTGGGTCATAAAAATAATGGGATAAATACATAGAATTTTAAATATATATTTTAAAAAAATAATTTCAAAAGAGATACATTTAAAAATTCTCTGGAAAAGCTTGTAAAATATTATTTATCTTATATCTTATATCTTAGATATACAGACGCTCCTTCTATGCAGAAGNTCAACTCAGCTGACCGCTTCATTGTTTATCAACTCAGCTGACCGCTTCATGTTTGTCAACACGAGAAGCACAACAGTCCGAGAGCACCGTCATCACGTCACCTGGAGACAGAACTAGGTCGCTGCGTGATACAGACACCGTAGAACATCTCAGCGCTAGGGGCGGGACTGACCTCGAGAGCTGACGTCATCCAGCACGGCGCAGCAGACCACCAGTGACCGGGGACTACACACCTTTAATTTAAGTATTATATATAAAGAAACATTGGCATAGGGCAGGCCGTAATGATGACATCTAGATAGCCTATTCACTATTTGTTTAAATAGTTAACATAAGGGCACCTCGTTATCTGCCCAGTAATTGGTCATTGTATATATTGTAAATTAAAGATTATAATTTGTATTATACTATGGTTCTTGGTCTTAATCATTTGCGGAGATCACTGAAGCGTATCCTTGTGTGTGCAAACTAATAATAATAATAATAATACCCTAGACAACAGCCACATAACACACATTTCACCACAGTAACAAAGAGAAGAACTAGTTTAACAAGCACACTGAATGCCCCAGTAGCCATCGTTACGGCGTTTATCAAACAGATGTCACAACCTAAACCTGCTCTTTCCATTGGGTTCCCGTTATAAGAGACGAGAAAAAACGAGATAAAACGGTCACGACATTTGGTTATAGCATCGATATTTTAGTTGTGTTTACTCATAAAAGCCGGCGATATTAAATGTTTACACTATGAATGATCGTCGTGAAATCACTGTGGTGGACAAATATCGAAACAGTTGAACCAATCTCTTCTAGTGTTGGATGTTTTAATTTTTAATACAACCACTTTGATCGAAATATTTACATTTTTAATTCCTGCATGAAACACACATTAAATAATGAAGTTAAATTCTAAATTTATTTAATTACTTTAGTGTTAAGATTCACTTACAATAATTCTTTCTAGGATATCATTTTTTCCTCTTCAATTTCAATTGTCTCATTTTGTAAGTTTAATTTAAAAATAGAGGAGTAAAATATTTCTGTTAAATAAATCCTCAGGTCAGAATACATAATCCTCAATGATGATTTGAACCAAGTTGAACAATGGGGCTCAAAAGAGAATTATGTTCACAGTCCTATACCGAGGTCATATCAAAGAGAATTATGTTCACAGTCCTATACCGAGGTCATATCAAACAGAATTATGTTCACAGTCCTATACCGAGGTCATATCAAACAGAATTATGTTCATGGCCCTATACCGAGGTCATATCAAACAGAATTATGTTCATGGCCCTATACCGAGGTCATATCAAACAGAATTATGTTCACAGTCCTATACCGAGGTCATATCAAAGTGAATTATATACACAACCTTTTACCGCCGCTAATTGATCTGTTATCAAACTTTTTGGCCAAAGTTTTCAGCTCAGGGATGTCAGTCACAAAGCATAAAAGGGAGATAGCCAAATAGATCCAGCGTGAAAGCTTTCTCGACCGTTGGACAGTGACGTACACATTGGGTGTACTGTTGGTCGTGTTTACAATGTAATCAGCGGGG
>MUZC01000345.1:224191-236168 GCA_002072015.1 Radix auricularia | reverse complement strand
GGGGGCACTCAGCCAATACATTTCTATGGCTCTAGGGTCGTGTTTACAATGTAATCAGCGGGGGGGAGAGAGGGGGCACTCAGCCAATACACTTCTAATGCTAGATGACGGTTTTATGAACCATGAAGGGGAGAAGTGTATCCTAACAATGGGAGGGAAGGTGTCCCCTAACAATGGGAGGGGAGGCGTCCCCTAACAGTGGGAGGAGCAGCGTTCCCCAACAATGGGAGGGGAGGCGTCCAGAAACAAGGGTAGGGGAGAGTCCCCTAACAGTGGGAGGTGCAGCGTTCCCCAACAATGGTAGGGGAGGCGTCCAGAAACAATGGGAGGGGAGAGTCCCCTAACAGTGGGAGGTGCAGCGTTCCCCAACAATGGGAGGAGAGGCGTCCAGAAACAATGGGAGGGGAGAGTCCCCTAACAGTGGGAGGTGCAGTTTTCCCCAACAATACGTTACTGCTGAAAGCTGAACTTAATAAACAAATTCTAAATTGAATCTAAGCAATAACTTTTTACTTGCTATTTATAGACCATTTACACACATTTTAAGGACTTTCACCAACATAAATATTATTTGATAAATAAGGTTATAATCATACCGGCAAGTTCACTTTAATAATATTTGTAAAACAACTAACTATCAAACACTCAGCAAGGCGAACAATAAAACAAAAGGCTTTTTAAAATAGAAAAATTCCCCGAAAAGTTCTTTGAGAAGTTACCACAAAGTAAACTTGCTGGGACTTTCAATATTGAGGCATCCGATGGGAGTATTTACAATGGCCCAAAGTTGTCAAATTGTGAAAAAATCACCTTTTGATGCAGGGATCTTAGGACTGAACATTGACAGGAAGCCCCCAAAACCACACGTTGACTGAACATTGACAGGCAGCTTCAAGAACCAAACGTTGACTTAATGAGATGGGAAGTGTACCGGACGCACAAGTATTATCATCAAAGATGCAAGCAGGTCTTCTTTGAAACCTTACGGTAATACACACATGACCATTTTGTTGATGACGTCATTTATAGAGAAATAAACTCAGGTCAGAAGGATTGTGTGGAAAAAACGTTGTCTACGTAATCTTTTACTTAAAGAATGTTTCTTTGGAGAAATGTGGAGTTTAAAAAAATTAAATAAAGAATACATAATTTGTGCATTAAATCACGGAAATTTACAACGAATTTCTGCACAATACCATGACAATTTATAGCACACTAGCTAAATACCCGCACTTTGCAGCGGTAATTTAAGATTTCAGTTAGCGTTTAGAACCGGTAAACTTTAATTCCAAACTCCTTTGATACCAATCTGGATCATGATGGATATACGAAATATATTAACTAAACCATCTGGGAACAGACGATAGAAGCTAATTACCCCATTGCAATTTTATTATTTTTTAAAATCACATTAGGTCAATAGTTTATTCATTTACTCAGTAGACATTTTTAAATTACTTTTTATATAACTAATGTTAAAATATGGCATACGGGACCCCAGTCCTATAAGATATTTTTACTATTAAAACTTCTTTTTTTTAAAAAAAAACTTAAAAAAAAGGTTCGGGGGCCCTATGGGTGTAAAATGTATAGTTCAAAACAACAGCTTATTTCAATTTGGATCATGATGAATATATTTGTTAGTCAGAATTTGTTTTATCAAATCAAGTGAAATCGAATGGTCAAAATTTTTTAAAATGTTAACGAGAAAGAGATTAGTGGCCTAGGGCTACAAAAGAGTGAACTTTTTTTTTTTGATAACCTAACGATTTTAATATAGCCCATCAACTTTTTATCTTCCAAATTTTGAAAAAATACATTTACACAGTATCCAAAGTTTTTAATTTTGTAATTTAGCTAATATGAGGTGAAAAAACTACAATTGAGTAATAAGTTTGCCTGCTACCATCCCAAAATTTCATGCGTCTACCCACACAGGAATTTGGAGAATTTGTGATGATTAACTTTTTATTTAAGAAAAAAATATATTTGGGTCCCCGCTCCCAGTGAGTGGCAACTTCAAGTATTTTTTTTCGCTTGTTAACAGCGCGGGAGTGTACTCAACAGTTTCCCTAAAGTTTCATGCTTCTAACTTCATGGGAAATGGGAAAATTAGTGATGAGTCAGTTTTTATATAAGAAAAAATACATTTAGGCCCCCGGCTCCCAGTGAGTGATACTTTAAATATTATTTGCCTGTTACTATTGCGGGAGTGTATTAAACAACTTCCCACATGTTCATGTTTCTACGTACACGGGAAAATGGAAAAATAGCAATTTTTAGTAAAAGGAAAAAAACATTTTAGGGTCCCCGGCCCTCATGAAAGTGAATTCTATAAAAAAAAATTTCCAATAATCGTTGCAAGAGGCAATTCAACAACTTAACAAAGTTTCCTGCTTCTACCTACACGTAAAGTTGGAGGATTAGGGATGAGTTAATTTTTAATATAATAAAAAATATACATTTGAGCCCCCGGCCCCAGGTAAGTAAGCATTTAAATATTGTTTTCACCTGTTACCATTGTTGAAGTGTACTGAACAACTACCCAAATTTTCATGTTTTTACCTACACGTAAAAAGGAGAATTAGTGATTTTCATATTTTATATAGTCCATGTAAAAGAAAAAAACGTTTTTGGGCCCCCGGCCCTCATGAGTGTGATATTTAAAATTATTTCCCGCCAATTATTGTCACAAAAGGCTACTCAACAACTTTTCAAAGTTTCATGCTTCCAACTACACGGGAAATCGGAGAATAAGAGATGAGTCAGTTTTTATAGTAGAAAAAATACATTTGGGCCCCCGGCCCCCAATGACTGATACTTAAAATATTATTTTTTACATGTTAACATTGCGAGAGTGTACTCAACAACTTCCCAAAATTTCATGTTTCTACCTACACGGGAAAGTGGATAAGCAGCGATTTTCAGTATTTAAAAAATAGTATTTTGGCCCCCGGACCCCATGAGTGTGATTTCGAATTCTAAAAATTTTTTTTTACCGCCAATAACCGTTGGGAGACGCAACTCAACAATTTACCAAAGTGTCACACAGGGCCGGCTGTGTCATGTTTCTACGGAAAGTTCGAGAATGAGTGATGAGTCAGTTTTTATTATAAGAACAAAAAAACCCACTACATTTGGCCCCCCCGGACCTCAGTAAGTGATACTTTAAATATTGTTTTCACCTGTTACCATTGTAGAAGTATACTTAATAACTACCCAAAGTTTCATGCTTTCACCTACACACGATATAGGAGCATTAGTGATTTTCATTTTTTTTATAGCTCATAAAAGGAAAAAAAAGCAAAATAATGGGCCCCCTTACCCTAGGGGTGGTCACCTGGGGTTGAAACATAGCCTATGACCTTTTCCGAGTCACATTGAGGTCCCATGCAAAATTTCAGCACCCTGGGTTCAACAGTGTGGAATTGTATTGATAACAAACAAACAAACAAACTTTCATGTTTACATATTAGACATACTCCAGTTAGTTTCCCATTTTACTAATTCATCTAAATCTTTTTGTAAAATGCTACTTTCTTGTTCTGATTTAATTATTCTATAGATTATACAATCATCAGCAAATAACCTAACTTTTAGTACTGTTTAGGTATTGTTGGGTAAATCATTTATATCAATTAAAAGGGTAAGGTACCTAGCACAGTTTCGTGTGGAATTCCTGAGATTTAGATTGATTAATTATTACAGTTTGCTCCCTACCCAATAGGAAATCTTGGATCCAGTGATGTAAGGAACCAGAGATTCCAAAGTAGTTAAGTTTTTTAAATAAACTAAGGTGGTGAACTTTGTCAAATGCTTTTGAGAAGTCTATAAATATTGTATCTATTTGATCCTTATTGTCTAAGCCTTTTGATATTAGACCTATTAATTGTGTTTCACATGATATGTTTTTTCTAAAGCCATGTTGATGTTGGCATAGGGGATTATATTAATTGTCAAGGTGGTTAACTGTTCAACTATATATTATGTGTTCTAATTATTTACAGGTGATACAAGTAAGTGATACAGGTCTGTAATTACTAAGGTCTGATTTATCCCCTTTCTCATATCCCATATTGGATAGATTGATAAATGAATGAATGGACGAAAGGATGGATGTATGGAGGAACGAATGGATGTATGGAGGAACGGATGGATGTATGGAGGAACGAATGGATGTATGGAGGAACGAATGGATGTATGGAGGAACGAATGGATGTATGAAGGAACGGATGGATGTATGGAGGAACGAATGGATGTATGGAGGAACGGATGGATGTATGGACGAAAGGATGGATATAGGGATGAACGGATGGATGTTTGGACGAAAGGATGGATATAGGGAGGAATATAGGGAGGAACGGATGGATGCATGAAGGAACGGATGGAGGTTCGTGGGTTATAGAGCTTGAGTGCAAGTAATTTCCCATTATTTCCCATTAAATCATGCATACAGTAGTATACACACATAAATGTTAGCCATTGTAGTATACATTATTTTTTGCAATATAACACAATAAAAACCATTTTTGATATTTAAACCTTTAATTAAAATCAGAAAACATCATAAACTGCGCTCTTGCTAAATAATAATAATAATAATAATAATAATAATAATAACCTCACAATTTAAATTTCGCATATGGGTTGAACATATACTGATATCTAATTCAAACTAATCACTTTTCCATCGCTCACGTCTGTGGGAAAAGATGTTCATAATCCAGAGATTTCTTAGATATATAATACATTCGTCTAAATGTCATCTTGACAAAAACTGCCGTTGAGTTAAGTTGATTACTTCCCGTAGCTTGTCACGTGGCTATGACGTACTGAATCCAACCAGTCACGAGAAACAAGACAAGCAGGTCTGACAACTGAATCCAACCAGTCACGAGAAACAAGACAAGCAGGTCTGACCTACTGAATCCAACCAGTCATGAGAAACAAGACAAGCAGGTCTGACCTACTGAATCCAAGCAGCCACGAGAAACAAGGTGAGCAGGTCTGACTTACTGAATCCAACAAAACACAAGACAAGCAGGTCTGACCTACTGAATCCAAGCAGTCATGAGAAACAAGACAAGCAGGTCTGACATACTGAATCCAACCAGTCATCAGAAACAAGACAAGCAGGTCTGACATACTGAATCCAACCAGTCATGAGAAACAAGACAAGCAGGTCTGACATACTGAATCCAACCAGTCATCAGAAACAAGACAAGCAGGTCTGACAACTGAATCCAACCAGTCATGAGAAACAAGATAAGCAGGTCTGACCTACTGAATCCAACCAGTCATGAGAAACAAGACAAGCAGGTCTGACCTACTGAATCCAACCAGTCATGAGAAACAAGACAAGCAGGAACACGCTCTGGCCGATGCTAAAAGCAACCAGGAAGATGTGATCCAGTCTCTGGGATGTGAGTGGTGACAGATGACAGTGCGAGCTGTCATTGTGTGGTGAGATGGGTTCAAGTCTCTGGGATGTGAGTGGTGATATGGGTTCCAGTCTTTGCGATGTGTGTGGTGAGATGGGTTCAAGTCTCTCCACAGGTTCGTTCACTGGTGTGACCAAGCAGCTTTTCACCTTGACCATAGAATTCTTTGACTTCATTTTGAATAGTCGCTGTGTCTGACAATCGAAACAAATAATAAAACAACATAGATTTAGAGAGTTTAATACATTAATTAATTTTAGAGTAGACAAAACTTGATGAAAATTTCTATTAGATTAAAACGCTTGTAAAGCTAGACATACATATGTCAGCTTGATAGAAATAAAAGACAATAAAAATACGGGAGAGATGGCGCTTCGCACAAAATATACGTGTACTAAAACTGTAAAGCAGATTACCCCATGACTTACATTATCCCCGGACCCAAACTGTTCAACAGATCACTCAACGACTTAAATTATCCTCGGACCCAAACTGTACAGCATTTTACCCGAACACTTACATTATCCTCGGACTCAAACTTTTTGACGACCCACAGCGAGGCCAGTGTGGCCAGGAAACCTTCGACCATGACCTCTAGCAACAGGACGGCAAGGTACGGGACACTGAGCAGACTGCGCGGCATGACGTCACTGAAACACAACCAATCAGGGTTACCGTTAGTTGACGTGAGGTGCATTAACCAGACCGAAAAGGAGGTGGAAGAGGGCGTGATGTTTCTATTGTAAGAGTTTCAAAGATTGAAATTTTACAAACACAAATTTTGTTGTTTCTTTTTACATATCATTAAGTTTTGTTTTTGTTTTTTTTTTAATGGGCGGTGTTTCGTGTAAAAATTTCTATGAATGAGTGCAGATAGTTATTTACCATACACACTGACTGTAGGGATACGATTGTTATATAGAGATAGGTGCGTGCAGACAGTTATTGACCATACATACTGTATGTTGACACGCTGATTAGAGGTATACGATTGTTATAAAGTGATAGCTGCGTGGAGATGGAGACGGGCGGGAGAGCTAGGAAGTATGGCCGTTCGTTTGAGAAGCATTGCTAGTAATTTCCCCACAATGACATTACGTTTATTTGACCCAGTTTGTTAGGGGAACTCACGACACCAATGTGAGAACCTGTTTTAGGCGAGTTAGAGATAAAAGGTAATGAACCTTTATTTTCGTTAAGGAGGACTGTGTCATGGTTCGATACATTAGTGCACGGGGGAGGGGTGGGAAGTGTCGATAATCATACCACTGGACAGCGACATTACCAAACACTACAGGGCGTCTATAAATGACGCCATGCAATTTTGGCCATTTTCTAACCACCCTACCCCCAGACACACGTCGTCACAAAAACGTAGAGCCCACCCCCTTCAATATTACGTCAAAAAGCTTTTATCCCTATAAATGCCTTAATTTCTAATTGAAAATGAGCATGTTGCAAATCTCTTTTTTTTATTTTTAATTACGTATTTAGTTTAAGGTTTCACTCTATTATCGTAACTCGCGTGAAGCCAAGATAAATGTCATTAAATAAATTGTAAGCAATAAAATATTTATGTGAAACTTTTATTTGAAGTTCCGCCTTTGAAGTGACGTTAAATTTCTTAAACACCCCCTCCCCCTCATCACGCATCGTCATAAATGTGGGACACCCTCCTTTCTCTAGGTGTATGATGTCATTTATGGATGGCACGATTGGCAGGAATTGTTATATAAAATGACTTAGTGAATTATTCCGTAACTTCAAGTACCTCTTACAATTTCTTACAGAGTAGTGAGAGAGAGAAAGAGAGAGAGAGAGAGAGAGAGAGAGAGAGATGTAAAACTTAAATAAATCGCTATGAAATAATGTCACCCAAGGCGAGAATTACTCAAACTAAATACGTGACTGTTTTGTGTTTTATTTAATTAAATAGTGAGCATCCGTTATTAAGAAAAATTTATAAAGCTTCAAGCTCGTCAAAATTTTATGATTTAAAATGATTCCTTGCAGAATCTAAACAACTTTTTCTACAGGTTGAAAGTTTAATTTGGTAAATTTGTAATTGTTGTAAAAGTTATTTTACCATATAAAGTTGAGGAAGATGGCCGTTGATGTAAATATGGCCACCAGGTAGGAGATCTTCTCGCCAGTTCTCGTCGGTATCACGAAGATGAGAGGAATCATTGCTGACGTCAGAACCATGGGGAAGATGATGGTGATGACGTAGTACGCAGATCTTCTCTCCAACTCAAAGACATAAGTGGGGTATTCAGCCAACGGAATCAGTTGGCTGTTACTTACGGTTACTTGTCGGAGGCTCTTAAAATTCCACTCGCCACTGAAGTTAAAACGAGTTTTAGCGATGTTTTCATATTTTATCGAGGCAAGTGGAGGGGAGGGCCTGAATGACGGATAGAATGCCAAGGAGCAAGTCTGAGTATCGAACGGGTATTTGTCAAAATCGATTTCACATCGGAAAGACAACTGGTAGTTCTTCTCTGACGATACCTCACCCGTGTATGTGATCTTGAGGGTGTCAGCAAGCTTGAGTTCGATACTGTCTTCGACACCTATGTACACGAGGATACATGGGGTCCATAGGAGGCTGCTATCGACTACAACAGATTCGATTCCTTCATAGTCGGCTGGAGTCCAGGCAAGCTGTGTTTGCTTCCATGAAATTTGGACGAAGGCAATGACATGGATGACCTTGGAAAGAAAACTTTCAAAAGTAGTTAACTTGTTTACACAATTCTTTAACGACAACAACATTTTAAAAATTTGAAATGAGTGAAGTTGAATAACGTATTCATATTTTGGTTGTTGATATTTTCCCTAAAACATCTTTGTATTTAAATCTTAAAAAGCTTCAATTTTTTTTTTTTTAAATGTTATTAAAACCTGTAAATATCATACCATAAATGTTTAACAAAGCTTGCTGGTCGCAGCTGCCCCAACATTTAGGCTCCAAACAATTGCATACCCGTGTTACCCCCTGTCTTCATGCGCTACAACATACTCATAAAAAATCAGAAGTAAAGGGAACACCTTTCTTTAACCTGGGACCGACGTGCCAATCTCCACAATGCCCCCACCCCCAATCACTCGTTTTGATCGTGAACCCATCAACAGATCACAAAAGAACACATTTTAAATCCATCATGACGTCAGTGACGTATATAATATCCTAATAAGAGTACTGCACAAGGTCACTCAAATTCTAATTAGAACACTTCACCTTCGTTATGAATAGATTCCATAAAACATGACGTCGACGTATATAACAAGCTCCAACAGGAATAATTGTTATAGTTACAGATAAAGCACCGCTTCCCGTACAATACGCTATTGTGTTACAACCAATGTTCCTTTTAAGCTGCGCGGCAACTCAAATATAAGAATTATAAGTTTACTTTTACTGCGCAGCAAAATTGGATAAAAATAAAATAAGTTATAAGATCTGTTCTTTGTGGGTAAAACATCTTGTACGAATAATGGATGCTGTGCAACTTTGCACACGAGCTCGTTATTTTGTACAACGACCAACAAACTTTAGATGGTATGAACTTTGTTTGCTACTGATAATTTGATCTTTTATGTCATTAAAACGTGCCGAGATATTATGGCACCAATTGTAACATTATGAGTGTCAGAAAAAGTAGCAAAATTTATTATCTTAATGAAAAATAAGACAAAACAAATAATAATAATATTAACAACAAGAATATTATTAAAATTAAAATAGTAATAACATAGCTCTCATCTTAATTATTTAAAAGTTAATTTAATCGTGTGTGTGTGTGTTTGTGTTTGTGTGTGTGTGTGTGTGTGTGTGTGTGTGTATTTATTTATATATACTGCACTCATTTCTTAAATATGTATAAATAACATAACATATTTATAACTTTATTTTAGGGCTGCGGAAATTACCGATTATTTCTAGATTAATCGGAAAAAGTTTTATCGATTAAAATTACTTTAATCGATAAAATGGTGATTAAAATTATGTAAAATATTTTACACTTTTTTTTTTCGATTTAATAATAAATAATTAGCTATTAATAATAGTTTGTTTTTTACCTACAAATTTCTCCATTAAAAAAAAAGACTTTTAAAGTGGAAACCTTAAAATAAGTAGTTTTTATAAGGAAAATGATAGTTAAAAAAAAAACAACACTGTTTTTACTTAATTAACAATAACAAATTTAAATTCTTTGACATTAAATTGAACTACTTACATTTAAATTTATCGCCTAATTTAAAAAAAAAAAAAAATTAAATACTTAGGTTATGGGCATTATATGAAATTTTCAGTTAAATGACATCATACATCTTATTTTCAGCTTTAATCAAAATTATCGATTAATTGTTCGGTAATTTTTCAAAAGTTTACGATTAAATTTAAATTAATCGATAACAGCACGACTTTATTTACAGCTACTGAGCGCTATTCACTACCAGCCATCCAAACATATTTATAACTTTATTTATAGCTACTGAGCGCTATTCGTTACCAGACATCCAAACATATTTATAACTTTATTTATAGCTACTGAGCGCTATTCGTTACCAGCCATCCAAACATATTTATAACTTTATTTATAGCTACTGAGCGCTATTCGTTACCATCCATCCAACATATTTATAACTTTATTTATAGCTACTTGGCGCTATTCCTTACCAGCCATCCAAACAACATATTTACCTGTTTGATCTCATCAATCGACATGATATGAAAAGGCACCATCAGCACGGTCATCGGGTCAACATCGGTGGTCATTTCATTCAAGTTCACATTGACCACAGCTGGTATCTTGTTGACCGCTACGTCCCTTGCCAGGATGTTACTGCGAAGACGTGTATAAGCACCGTGCAAGGCGTTATCAGCACCGGTTTGACCCGTGCACACATGAAAGGACGTAAGTACTAACACGAGATATGCGCTCTTTAAAATCACTGACATTTTACTCTGACAGAACCGAGCCTTCAAAAATGATATTCAATGAAAATAAATCATGTTTGGTATATCAAAATTGACAAAATAATTGAACCTTTTTTATGGTAGCGTCGGTAGATGGTAGAGAAAATAGAACTAGATATTTTTCTCGAGACAGTAGTTTAACAGTAGTTTAGTAGTTTAACAGTAGTTTAACAGTAGTTTAACAGTAGTTTAACAGTAGTTTAACAGTAGTTTAGTAGTTTAACAGTAGTTTAGTAGTTTAACAATAGTTTAACAGTAGTTTAACAGTAGTTTAGTAGTTTAACAGTAGTTTAACAGTAGTTTAACAGTAGTTTAACAGTAGTTTAACACTAGTTTAGTAGTTTAAAAGTAGTTTAACAGAAGTTTAACAGTAGTTTAACAGTAGTTTAGTAGTTTAACAGTAGTTTAACAGTAGTTTAACAGTAGTTTAACAGTAGTTTAACAGTAGTTTAGTAGTTTAACAGTAGTTTAACAGTAGTTTAGTAGTTTAACAGTAGTTTAACAGTAGTTTAGTTGTTTAACAGTATTTTTAACAAGTAAAAGCTTGTGCAACATTCGCAATACACAGAAGCAAACCCTTCTGAATATCATCGAAGTTCGTTTAATTGTATTTATTAAAAGAAAATACAGTTTAAATTATTAAAAAAAATACAGGCACCAGATTTTTAGATGGCACACACGCCTAACAGGCATTCCCTATTTAGGAGAGATCGAATAAAAATACCTGGCTTTTCCTTGCACGCGCTAGAATGTTTACGCTATCCATGTCCATTAAGCTCAATGAACAGAATGTTTACCCGTTTGAGAGATCTATGCGTGACCACTAAAGATCTGAGTTTGGCTAACATTACACGAAATATTAGACCAAATAGTGACGAAATTGCAATTAAAATATAAACATGGTTTCCATGTACATAGCCTGTGTTTATAAGGTTTATTAAACAACGCAATAAAATGATTATAATTATATCATGTGTTATTAGCAGATAAAAAATCACTGAAACAGTTTTTGTTTTAAAAACTTATTTTGCCATACAAAGTGCAAATAAACTCAGAAACCATAGAGACGTTGAAATACCGGCTCAAATTTTATTTACTTTATTTATATCTGGTGCTGGGATATCGTATTATTGTGTCCTTACCCTGTTAAAACATGTATTATTTTTGTCTGTACCAGGTGCCAGAGGCGTCACTTGGGGGGTGCGGACCACGTCGGGTGGCATTATCATCAGAGGTGACAACAAATCGTATGATTCTGCATGTTCCCGTTGTCACTGACAGACTCGGAGGAGGAATGAAGGGTGTCGTACTGGGTGACAACATGAGAGGATGCCGTACTGGGTGACACCATGAGAGGGTGCCATACTGGGTGACACCATGAGAGGGTGCCGTACTGGGTGACAACATGAGAGGGTGCCGTACTGGGTGACACCATGAGAGGGTGCCGTACTGGGTGACACCATGAGAGGGTACCTACTGGGTGACACCATGAGAGGATGTCGTACTGGGTGACACCATGAGAGGGTGCCGTACTGGGTGACACCATGAGAGG
>MUZC01000345.1:194345-223776 GCA_002072015.1 Radix auricularia | reverse complement strand
TGCCGTACTGGGTGACACCATGAGAGGATGTCGTACTGGGTGACACCATGAGGGGGTGCCGTACTGGGTGACACCATGAGAGGGTTCCGTACTGGGTGACACCATGAGAGGATGTCGTACTGGGTGAATCCATGAGAGGGTGCCGTACTGGCTGACACCACGATCTACCTACTGGGTGACACCATGAGAGGGTACCGTACTGGCTGACACCATGAGAGGGTGCCGTACTGGGTGACAACATGAGAGGGTGCCGCACTGGGTGACACCATGAGAGGGTGCCATACTGGGTGACACCATGAGAGGATGTCGTACTGGGTGACACCATGAGGGGGTGCCGTACTGGGTGACACCATGAGAGGGTTCCGTACTGGGTGACACCATGAGAGGGTGCCGTACTGGGTGACACCATGAGAGGGTGCCGTACTGGCTGACACCATGAGAGGGTGCCGTACTGGGTGACACCATGAGAGGGTGCCGTACTGGGTGACACCATGAGAGGGTGCCGTACTGGGTGACACCATCAGTTACCGTCCTGGGTGACACCATGAGTTACCGTACTGGGTGACACCATCAGTTACCGTACTGTGTGACACCATGAGATTCCGTACTGGGTGACACCATCAGTTACCGTCCTGGGTGACACCATGAGTTACCGTACTGGGTGACACCATGAGCTACTGCACTGGGTGACACCATGAGCTACTCCTAAAATCAAATCAATATTTTATCTTTACCCCTCCTTGATAAATAAAAAAATATTGATAAAAATTGGTGAGCGGTATATCATGTCTTGTAGAAGCTCTGTCTACCAATATTATATCAACTCAACACACCAGAAAATACAACCCACCAACCATCAAAGTGGGTATGAGGTGTTATTCAACGAACCAACAGAAAGATCAAGCAGTATGATTAGGAGGAAATATTCAAAATTGAAACACTCAATGAATTAAAAACTAAGAGCAAGTCAGTCTAGTTTCTTTCAGACAGTCTACAGTACTATAAATAAATATAAGGTATTTTGTTATAACGAGCACTGAGAAAGAAATAAATACAACGGCAGTCTCTGGTTAAAAGAGATGAAAAATAATAAAGAGAAAGATGTTTTGCGCAGTCACGAAGAGAAAGAAAAACATTCTGTCCAGGTTATTTGGTGTTAACTTTATAGTGGACCTGAACCGACCCCAGAAGTTCACTGTGGGCATCTCAACAATTTTATCATCGGTTGGAGAAGCTGGACTTACGGATGACGTCATATTCTTAATTTCTGTGACGTGAGACGATTTCGATTTGATAGTTTTACGACCCTGAAACACATTGTAGAAGATAGAAATTTAATATTTTTTTATAAGGAAATATTTAAATTAACGAACAGTATTTATTGCATGACAATAACAACCAACCTATTGCATAGGTCATAGGTCAGTATAGAGATATAGAATACGGTCAAATCTTCGGCACCGGAGTATGCTTACAATTATAGACCTATGAACTCTCCACTCCAGACGAGTCGCTATCTAGTAGAATATTATTTATACTTGATTAAATAGCCGAGCAAGGATATGATTAGCCCCAACACCCACCCACACACACACATACTTATTAGTTCATCCGTCAATAATTATTATTAGTAGTAAAATATATCTATGTGTTCATTATTATTTTACACTTTTTGAAAATAAACAATTTATCGCTGAACAAGTGTAAGAATTACATTCTAGCCCGTCAGCCAAAACAATATCTTTATCTGATCAAAGAAAGAAGCAACATTAAAGTAACCCGTAGTTCATAATAGTATCAAAATGATTTACGTGTTCCCAAATCGTCAAATGTATGAAAACTTTATTAAAACTGGGCATTTTATTAACAGGTTGCTTTTTATAGTGGACATTTACATTTTCAAGGTGGTAAACTATTTATAGTATTTATGGGTTTCAAACAATTTCATTAAAATATTAATCCATTTTTATGGGAGAACTATGTTCAAAGATCTTTGTTCATTGCACGATAATTTGAGTCGGTTTATTGCACTTCTCTCAGTATTACATTTTGGTAAAAAATGTATTGACAAAAAATTTCTCCGATGTTATATGAATCAAAATTTATAGATAGATCTACCGAAAATTATTCTTGTTTTTTTTTTGTGTGTATGTTTTTTTTTTTAAACCGAGTCTAAAAATAGTAACATTACGTAACGAGATGTGTCACTTCTCGGTCTAGGTAAAGACAAACCACATTGTCTCCTATTGTCTCAGTAAGATCTTGTCAATATTAAATGTAAAGAAAAGTTTTATTACTTTCCCGTCAGAGAAATGCCAACCCTTTTAGCAGTGATGGCGAACCCATGCCACGTGTGACACAGACGGCACGCAACTAAAACATTACTTCCTTAATCAAACCACTATGCTGGCACTTTGTGTTGGCATTTTGTGTTGGCTCTTTGCTGTATGTAGTTAAGTAGGTTTTAATTAAATTTTCGGCACGCGCCCCAAAAATGTTCGCCCTATAACATGATCAGATGACTATAACTGTATAGAGTTTGATTTGATGACCACAAGGCAAGGGAAGGTAACTCACGAGTTGTTCTTGTTCAAACCTGGCAACCACCACCAGTGTTGCCAGTGTGGCTGTGAAGCCCTCTAACATGACCTCGACCAATAGGATCGCGAGAATTGGAACTCCGGACAAGCCACGTGGCATGACGTCACTGGAATAAAATTCATACAATATTAATACAAAGCACTATTAATTGTTTGAACTATTGAAGCCGTCCTAGAAAAATTTAACTCTAAATGCGCCAAAGCGTTAAAATGCGTCTCTGATTGCTATTACTAAAGCGTCGTAAAGTGTCCCTAGATACCACTCTCGTTAGAAATAAGATCGCGGAAAGTAAAAGCTCTTCAATGCCCGCGCTAGTGTTATTGCTCGATTCGCGATATTTTTTGGTTGTTGTTTTCTTTTTTGAAGATGCGATTTTCCTATACGTTATTATAAAAATAATAGTTTTAAACTACAGGTAAATATTGTATTTAAGTTAAGACAGTCTTTTGGATGTGTAAAATAACCCTTCTTAGCCTAAAAAATGAAGTCACTATGACAATAATATTTTAAATGGATTTTACGCAATTTTTAAAAATTTCATACCCAGTTGATCGCAATTTGTGAAAATCTTACGGGACTGATGCGGAAGCTTTCCGAAAACCTTATGGCACATTAAGAATTTTTTAAAAAATGTATAATTACATTTAAGACGTAAGCTTAATATTCTGCTTACCAAATGAAGTTGAGGAAAATGGCCGTCGACGTGAAGATAGCCACCAGGTAGGATATCTTCTCACCTGTCCTCGGAGGTATGAGAAACACGAAAGGGATCATAGCTGACGTCAGAACCATAGGGAAGATGATCGTGATGACGTAGAAGGTCGACTGACGCTGCATCAAGAAACTGTAGCGCAGAAACTCAGATATGTTCCATTGGCTCCTATCTTGAATCAGTTCTATTGTGGTATTCAACATCTGCCACTCAGCGTTAACGGAGTACAGGCTTGCGGTAATATCCGGTGCCGGGATCCATTTAATATAAGCCAAATTTTTACCTTGAAGCGGGTAAAAACCTATGGAGCACCTCTGGGTGTCGAAGGGATATTTGTAAAAATCGATTTGACACCTGAACGAAAAGTGATAATGTTTTGGCGACGTACCCTTACCGGTAAAGGCGATGCGCAGTTCTTCGGGGTAATCCAGGGCCAAGCTCTCCATGGCGCTTACGGTGATGACGATTTGTGGCTTCCAGAGGTTCTCGGCGTTTACATTCACCACTGTTATTCCTTCATACTCGGCGGGATCCCACGTAAGCCCCGGATGTAGCCACGAAACTTCAAAGTAAGCTACCATGGTTGCTACCTGGACAATTTAATTAAGAAAACAAACTGATAATTCAAAGATTGCAATCTTAAGATATTTGAATTTCAAGAGATTTTAATAATAACTTTATAATAAATCGTTCAACAAGCGTATTTGAAGGAAATAAATATTATTTATATCTCATATCCTACCTTTAACATTATCCATTGTTAACAATAATCACAGTTTTTTTTTGTTGTTTTTTTAAAAATAAAAACTGTGATTATTGTTAACAATGGATAATGTTAAAGGTAGGATATGAGATATAAATAATAATTTATTTAAAGGAAATAAATGATTATTTATATCTCATATCCTACCTTTAACATTATCCATTGTTAACAAGAATCACAGTTTTTATAAAAAAAATTTTAGTCCCATAACCTCTTTTTTTTCGAGGTCGTAGGGGATTCTAATGTTTACATTAGAACATTCTCGGGCTTAATAGACACTGGCGGCGCCCATCCCTCTCCAGGTCAGCGGAGGAGTTTCTTAGCGTTAGTCGTTTCTCAATATTTTTTACTAGATTGTGCCAGGCGCCATGGCGCCTGCGGCGCCCCCGTTTTTTGGGCGCCTACGGCGCCAACCTTTTTTTTAAAGACCAACTAACTTGTCCTTTTTTGATAAATACGAATTATTAAACTTTATGAAATGTACGCAAAGTATTTATTTAATAATAATAATAGGGGTTGTATTTTGCGCACCGATGCACACCAAACAATGACGTCATCGTATTAAATATTTTTACAGCGCTCATCAACACACAGATTTTTCAACTAAACTAACTGCTGTAGACTGTCGTACATCGCTCCTTAGCGTTTCAACTAAACTAACTGCTGTAGACTGTCGTACATCTCTTGCGTTACGCGTTACGTTACAGAACCACACCACTGGGCTATTATATATATTATGGTGGCTTTTCGTGGGCTCGATCCCACGCCACTCAGCTTGTGAGGCGAGCGCACTATTGACTTGACAGAACAGGAAGTAAGAAGACTACCGCGACCAACGGGTGAACTGTCAGAGAGGCTTTGTGTTCGTAGAGGAGACCAATCAACTATAACTTCAAACAATCACATCAGACAACACTGTCATCAGAGGCGTCACTAGGGTTGGTGTCAGCCGGGGCGGTAGCTCATGGTGTCACCCGGGGCGGTAGCTCATGGTGTCACCCGGGGCGGTAGCTCATGGTGTCACCCCCTCACGATTTAACCCATAGAACTCCTCCGAGTTTTCCTGTGCCAAATAACGGGAATATATATAGAGTTTTACAGTCTGGTGCCACCCCCCCTGATGGTGTCACCCGGGGCGGCCCGCCCCCACCGCACCCCCCCTAGCGACACCACTGACTGTCATCATTATTAGTTCTATTTATCACAACTACCCATTATTCAATTCAGTTGTGTCAATAAAGAAAATATTTTCGTGTTGAATTATATGTTGTGCAAGGAACACACTTGCTACGTAAACACAAAAACCTTTGACAAGTCTAGAGCTAAACTAAACATTATTTCCAACACATGGAGCTACTGATATAATAGCAAAGGTGTCATAGTGACAACACCAGCCCTAGACAATTTTAGGTTGAGTTTAGATAGGAGATTGTCATGCTCTGGAACATTATGGGAAGAGTTCAGACGTAAATTAGGGCGACTGCGTAATGATCACACAATGTACCCCCCCCCCTTGAGCCGCTACTGTATAACCAGAAATCATGCCACCCTACCTGCCCTTCCCCACCCCTTCCAAAACTATACAGTTTTTAAATCTGTTTCAAGACTACTAAAAACAATAAGGACAACTTTTAAGCTTATAATTTGTTAAAAGTTGAACCTGCACAAGTGCATTGGTCTGTTCATCTGTCTGCGTTATTCTAACTGTGTGTGGATGTTGTTAAGCTGTGTGTGGATGTTGTCTAGCTGTGTGTGGATGTTGTCTAGCTGTGTGTGGATGTTGTCTAGCTGTGTGTGTATGTTGTCTAGCTGTGTGTGGATGTTTTCTACGTGAAGGTTCCAGTACAATCATTGAGTTCATTAATTGTTTGCATCTGCTAATTGCTGTTACTACGGTGATCATGGTATTGTATCTGCTCTTTGCTGTTACTATGGTGACCATGGTCAAACAAACCTGACGGATCTCATCGAGAGACAATATGTCGATAGGTAGCAACATTAAATCCAGAGCAAACATGTTGTTGGGACAGTCAAACGTTTCTACAGCAGGAGGTATCTTGTGGACCACGGCCGGTCTCGTCGAGATGTTTTGGTGCAGCTTCTCATAGGCCATGAGCAAGTGGCTGTCCTTCTGGTCACTACTGACACTGACAACGTCTTTGGTTGTATAGACGACAGCCAGGATGGCTAATTGTAAAACGTGCATTGTGTAGCTGGGGACATGGAAATATAACGTGGTGCATTGTGTAGCTGGGGACATGGAAATATAACGTGCATTGTGTAGCTGGGGACATGATAATATAACGTGCATTGTGTAGCTGGGGACATGTAAATATAACAACGTGCATTGTGTAGCGGGGGGCATGGAAATCACCACGCAGCAAATTTTGTAAAATATTGCAAAAACAAAAAATGGACGTTGTGCAATTTTGCACACGAGTTTTTTTTTTAAACTTTGCACACGGACCAACGAAGCTTAGACTTAGAGGGAACATTGCATGGTAATCAAAGCATCTCTCTCAATGGACATAACAACAATATTAACATTTTGAACATTTACGTCAGTCAATAGTTAAACACCAAAATCTTCGTGTAACCATCCGAAATTAGTTTATATTTATCGGCCGTGGTATTTAACTGAATGGCTTCCGGTACATTTATAAGTAGTGGTTCGATTAATCGTTAAAAAATTAATTATAAAATTTTTTTAACGATTAATCGAGAAATTAATCGTTAAGTCACAGAGTCAAGTCAAAAACCAATGAGATTAAATGATAAAACCCAATTAAAGGAGTGTCAGTTGAAGTCGAATGATATATGTTCAATATTACTATAAAATAGTTAAAATTACCTTTTTTTCCCTGAAAAAATACACAGCACAGTAGCGTTGGTTGGCAATAGCGCTAATGAACGTTTAGTTGTCAATATCATTTATGAACGTTTTGTTGCCAATAGTACTAATGAACGTTTGGTTGCCAATATTACTAATGAAAGTTTGGTTGCCAATAGCACTAATGAACGTTTTGGTTGTCAATAGCACTAGTGAACGTTTGGTTGCCAATAGCACAAATGAACGTTTGATTGGCAATAGCACAAATGAACGTTTGGTTGCCAATAGCACTAATGAACGTTTTGGTTGTCAATAGCACAAATGAACGTTTGATTGCCAATAGCACAAATGAACGTTTGATTGGCAATAGCACTGATGAACGTTTGGTTGCCAATAGCACTGATGAACGTTTGGTTGCTAGCACAAATGAACGTTTGATTGGCAATAGCACTGATGAACGTTTGGTTGCCAATAGCACTGATGAACGTTTGGTTGCCAATAGCACTGATGAACATTAACAAACAAACCCAGCAGTCAACTCGGCCGCCGAGTACTGTCTAGCTCCATAATGGACTTCTGATGTATTTGTTACAGCAAGGCATTGGATCTCTCCAGCACTCGGCGAGGTCGCTAATGGTGGTCAAACAGTTTATAATAGTTTCGAAAATACAAGTCGGAATTTTTTGTCTGTGCTGAGTTTAGTCGATTTTATTTCTCCGTGATGAAAAGATAAGCAACGAATTGATTTTAATCAAGTTATCATTCTACAAGTGAATGATTTTAAGTTTACATGTCTTTTTAGATGCGTGCTGAATCTTAATGATGTATAACAATTACATTATAATACTGTTTGAACCAAACTTGAAGTGAATATAAAATAGGGCGCAATAATCTTCTGTGTTAAAGGAGGATTGTAACAGATAAGATAAGATAAAATTAGGGCTGTTATCGGTTAATTTAAATTTAATCGTTAACTTTTGAAAAATTACCGAATAATTAATCGAAAATGTTGATTAAAGTTAACAATAAGATGTATGACGTCATTAAACTAAAAATTTAAAGGAATGTAGCAAAAAAGGCAATTTACATTAATTTTATTTAAATATAAGGAGTTCGCAATAATGTTAATGAATTTTAATTTTGTTATTGTTAATTAATTTAAACTATATCTACTTTTTTTCATATCATTTTCCTTATAAAAACAGCTTATTTTAAAGTTTTCACTTAAAAAATCTTTTTCTTTTAAATGGAGAAGTTTGTACGTTTAAAATAATTAAACTATTATTAATTATAAATAATCAATTATTTATTAATTAATCCACAACATTTGCTAACACGTTTTCTTCTATTTTAATCGCTATTTTATCGATTAAAATAATTTTATTCGATAATATTCGTTATCGATTAATCGTGAAATGAATCGTAAATTTCCGCAGCCCTAGATAAAATTTATACTATTTCTAGCCTGTAATTAGCTAATATCTAGACACGAGTGCCCACAAACAATAAAAAATAAACATAAGTTAATAAATGAAGTCTCCAAGAGATGTTACTTGACTTGACGATAACAGTTTTTTTTTATACTATCTTAAAGATATCAAACTATTTTCTTTACCATTTGATTCATATGCCCACAGCCCATGACAATATGAATATGAGTATGTTGACAATGTTCATACATACCTAGTCATTTAGGATCCAGCTTGGAATTGTAGAAGATTAACACACACAAAAAAAGATATATCAATATATTACAAAATAAATTGTAATTTTAATTAATTTTAGTAATAATAAATCCAGTTTCAGACTGCCCAGAGGCGTCACAAGGGTTGGTGTCACCCGTGGCCACCCGCCACCACGCACCCCCTAGTGACGCCACTGAGACTGCCCCTTGCTGTAGTTCAAGACTAGCGTTTGTCCTAAATGAAAGTAAACTTTTATTCCCTTATAGACAAAAGTAATAGATCAGCCATACAAAGAATTTGCAATAACTATCTCGATATGTGAATTCTATTGGCTGTGAGAAATGTTTAAATGGAATTCGATACTGGCGTTTATATATATTCTAATACTGTATATAATTCTAATGTTTTCTTGTTCTTTCAGCACTGTCATTTATTTGATATAAAAGTACTTTCATTACAGATTGTCAGTTTCTTATTAATAAACATTTATTAGACATTTCTGAAGAGAGAACTTTCCAGAAAATCCCCACAAAGAACTGGCGTTTTACGGCAATAACAGTTTGTCAAAGGTATGTAAAAGAGGGGGGGGCGTTGGGTTGCTTTATGATTTTGAATGAAATAAAATAGGGCTTTCAGATAATCCATGTTTCGGACATAACATTTATGACAGCAGACGTGGTCTCACAAAGTTTTAAAGAAATAATTTGGAGTGAAATGATCTGATAAATTTCGAGGAAAAATGAAAACAAAAACACACAACATTTTGTTGATTTCTCTGCCGAGACTTAATGAAGGATTTTCAACAATTTTGTCATCTGACGTCATCCTGGTCATCTGACGTCATACAGGCCATCTGACGTCATCTCGGGCAACTGACGTCATCCTGATCATCTGACGTCATCCTGGTCATCTGACGTCATCCTGGCCCTCTGACGTCATCCTGGTAATCTGACGTCATCCAGGTCATCTGACGTCATCCTGGCCATCTGACGATATCGTGGCCATCTGACGTCATCCTGGCCATCTGACGATATCGTGGCCATCTGACGTCATCCTGGCCACCTGACGATATCGTGGCCATCTGACGTCATCCTGGTCATCTGATGTTGTAATGGGTCCTACGTTTGACGTCATCCTGGTCATCTGTCGTTGTAATGGGTCCTACGTTTGACGTAATCCTGGCCATCGCATTGATGCTAGAAGATTTTGCTTTGAGATTTTTCTCATTCTGAAAATAACAAATAAGACCAGTGACGTCATCTAAAGATAGTCGCCAGAATTCCTCTGACTGAATCCCTTTAACACACATCGTGACAAACACTCTTCTACACAATCCTAATGGGCAATATACAGAACAAAATTTTGAACAGAAAACATAACCGGCTTAAAAATTTAATACATAATTTCTCAAAGTCATTGAGACAGTAAAGTAAAGCACACCAAGATGGTGCGCATTCATGCACCAAGAGACACACTTAAAAAAAGCCAAGTCAAAGATTTCAAAGGTGGCCGTGAAAACAAGACACCTAACATCGCTACATTCAAAGATGAGACATCCTTAGTGGTGGATACAACAGCAGACATACAAGGAATCTGAGCACATCATATTATAAAAACAATATAAACACAATATAAAACAAAAGTAAGAGAAATACCCATCGATAGCTGCTTTGAAATGTCAAGGCTGATAATTGTGATTTAAACTAAAAACTAAAAAGACTTAGACCAGGAATGTCCAAAGTCCGGCCCGCGGGCCAAAACCGGCCCGCGAAGCAATTTTAACTGGCCCGCGGCCTCACCTTAAAAAATTATTATCGAGACGTATTATTTCTTTAACAACAGTATAATTATAAGAAAAGTCGAAAATTTGTACTATTTTCAGTACGTCAAATGATGGTGAATAACGATAATATGTTATTGTTTACTAATTGCTAGACTTTCAGTCTTAAATACCAAAAAGTGGAGCAAATTTAGTTGTTTCTGTTTTTTCTTCTGTCAATGACGTTAAATCAACAAGTAAACAATCTCAGTATTTATTACTAAATACCTTGAAACTGGTGAGCACAGAGTAAAGTCAGGGAATTTTTTAAAATCTTCACTATATCATTCACCAAAAAGTTCTTTTTGCCAAAAATATTTGATGTGATCTTGTCCTTAAGCGAGTGATAAAGTTTTGTTAACTCTATTCGTTCTAAATCCCATTTCACCGCTAGTTTCATCAGTATTTTTTTGACATCCAGGGAGAATACAAAGATGTTGTGTATCACAAAGGTATAAAATGGTTCAGTCAGGGGACAGCACGCCAGCGCTTTTAGACACTTAAAAAAGAAATTGGGCAATATATGGAATTTAAGGAGCAACCATTTCCAGAACAATCTGATACTGTTTATGTGGCATATTTTGCATTTAAACGTTCTTAACACAAATCTGCAAGGGCACAAGGCACTGGTAATCTAATTATATTCACATACGTATTAGGAATTAAGGCCTTTGGGAACAAGCTGTGACTTTTTCATTGGCAACTGTTTCAAATGCAGCCTAATACCACACATTTACCATTCCTACATGAAATAATGACAAATTTTCCAGAAATAAGATTCAATTTGCAAAGACATAGGTATGTTGCCGTCATCACATCCTTGGCTGATAAATTTCAAAGACGCTTTCAGGACTTTGCAACAATTGAAAATGAAATTATGTCGTTTTTAGTCTTCGCCTTTTTCTGTTGACCCTGATAATACTCCTGGCATTCTGCAGCTAGAACTCATTGTGCTGCAAATTGATGCTGAATGTCGCAGCAGATAAAAAAAAACCTTCTCTCATTGACTTAAACAGTCAGCTGGATAAAGAGAGATTAAAAAAGATTCGAACATTTGCTAGGAAAATGCTTTGCTTGTTTGGTTCGAAATATTTGTGTGAGCAGACATTTTCAGTTATGAAATTTAAAAATAACCGAGTGAGGACGAGAATAAGTGACCTCACTTTCATGATATAATACGTATCAAAACCACTGGCATTCAGCGTGACTTCACTTATTTACTGCATTCAAGATCTCAATTTCAACCTTCGCATTAAAATTTTGCAATCAAAACTTCTCAACCTATGCGACGTTCCCTATAAGTATAAGGTTCGTTGGACCGTGTGCAAAGTAAAAAAAAAAGCCTGTGCAAAGTTGCGAAGTATCTTTTTTTTCCTCAATATTTTACATTTTCCGCGCGGTACTCTAAACTGCTACGTGGCGTCCGTCAAATATCTGCGCAGCCGCGCAGCTCAAAGGGAACCTTGAACCTGTGCCATTTTAATAATATTATTTAAATCCGGCCCGCGAATATCTTTACTTCAAGGAATATGGCGCGCAATGCAACAAGTTTGGACATCCCTGACTCAGACTAGGTGGATATTGTTTCCCATCAGCCAAGTTTTCATGTCAATATGCCTTGTTATTGTCAAAATATGGCGGAAATCTATTAATAAAAATATTGGGGTCTTTTGGGGAACAATTTTCATAAAAATTTAATAAAAGATACGAGTCAATATATAAGTGTATGTATATTTAGAATGAAGTATCTTATCGGTTATTTGTTAATTCTTCGATAATTTAAGACAGCTTTTTGGACTTGAACAAGATAAAAACAGTTTTGTAATTTTGCTATGCCTATGCATAAGGCAATTAATTCTAATTTAGAAGTACAACACAAAGATAACTTAACACAACCCTCAGATAGACATAAATATAAAAACACCTTTCTTATTCCATATGCATGAACAAACACATACACGTTTTCTTTCTTTCCGTCCGGTATTCGGGCGTGGAATGGGTTGCCTGAAGAAACCAGGAAAGCCACCACTTTATCATCTTTTAAAACTCTAGTAAGAATACAGGACTAAACACAAACCATAGAAATACGTAGGACGCAATAATCTTCTGTACAGAAGGAGCGTCTGTAACATATAACATAAGATAAGATAATTTTGAGAGCTTATTGATTCGAACTGTATTTATGTTTCAGAACTTTGTTTACGTTAAAGTGTAATCTAAAAATAGAACATTACTCAATGAGTTTCTACGTTTTTCGGTTTTTAGAAATGACAAGGCCTTTTTGTCAAATTCATTAAAAAAATGTTTTTAAACTTGTCTCACAAAGATTCCAACTCAATAACGATATTATACAACTCTCAGATTACCAAAGGGACATAACCCAATTTGTTGATCTATTCACGTGATCAAACAGATTCTTATCCCCCCTTTTCCTACTTGATAGGAATGCGTGGATTGGGTTGTCTGAATACACTAGAAATACAAAATACACTATCAACAATATAAGACTGAAATTCAAATGCTAGACTAAACGTGTAGGACGCAATAACATTCTGTATAGAAGTAACATCTGTGAAGTATAAAATATGACGTGATTAATTAATTTTCGAAAAACTATTGTACAATTAAAACAATATTTGGTATTACATCAGGTTAATCTTTAAAAAAAAGTCTCATTGTGTATAAAGATTGTGTGTTTGTGGGGGTTGGGGGGAACACTTAGCACAAACTCGAGTCATCAGTACTATTTGAGAACCCCTATTCTTACAAATTTTTTTAGTACCCCGATTCTTACTACCTTGTCCAATGAGTCAAGACAATGCAATACATTACACGTTCCAATAAGACAGTGTGTCTGTGAAACAAGAATACCTATAAATAAGACAGTGTGTCTTGAAACAAGAATACCTATGAATAAGACAGTGTGTCTTGAAACAAGAATACCTATGAATAAGACAGTGTGTCTGTGAAACAAGAATACCTATAAATAAGACAGTGTGTCTGTGAAACAAGAATACCTATGAATAAGACATTGTGTCTTGAAACAAGAATACCTATAAATAAGACATCCAGCCGGTTGACATACTTTCTCCAGATATTCAAGGAACATCAAAGTATTCACATATCCAAAGAGCTGAAAAAAAAGAAATAAACTGAAACAATGTTCGGCATGTTTGAGGATGTTGAGGACGTGAAATGGGGCAGCCATGACCTCTACAAGTCCGTGGCCAATCTTCAGTATCTACACGGCCTCTACAAAACGGCATCTGAGAGCTACTCGCTGGTGAGTGATAGACGTCTATGTCTTAGCCACTGTCAGAGTTCTAAGGAATGGACGTCTATGTCTTAGCCACTGCCAGAGTTCTAAGTAATGGACGTCTATGTCTTAGCCACTGCCAGAGTTCTAAGTAATGGACGTCTATGTCTTAGCCACTGTCAGAGTTCTAAGTAATGGGCGTATATGTCTTAGCTACTGCCAGAATTCTAACCCTAACCTTTAACAGCTTCTGAATTAGCCAGTTACCTTTGCCATAGCCACTGCCTTAACCTGTAACCTTAGCCTCTCACCCCATTCTCGGCCTGAGCCACTGCTTTGGTTGCTTGAAATCAGGTCACGCCCTGAATCCAAGTCTCAAACTGATGTGTCTATGTTAACTGACATCATGGACTATTGACAGTAACACGGCTGGACTATTGACAGTAGCATGGCTGGACTATTGACAGTAGCATGGCTGGACTATTGACAGCAACACGGCTGGACTATTGACAGTAACACGGCTGGACTATTGACAGTAGCATGGCTGGACTATTGACAGCAGCACGACTAGACTATTGACAGTAGCATGGCTGGACTATTGACAGTAGCACGGCTGGACTATTGACAGTAGCATGGCTGGACTATTGACAGCAACACGGCTGGACTATTGACAGTAGCATGGCTGGACTATTGACAGCAACACGGCTGGACTATTGACAGTAACACGGCTGGACTGCATGGCTGGACTATTGACAGCAACACGGCTGGACTATTGACAGTAACACGGCTGGACTATTGACAGTAGCATGGCTGGACTATTGAGAGCAGCACGGCTAGACTATTGACAGTAGCATGGCTGGACTATTGACAGCAACACGGCTGGACTATTGACAGCAGCACGACTAAACTATTGACAGTAGCATGGCTGGACTATTGACAGCAACACGGCTGGACTATTGACAGCAGCACGGCTGGACTATTGACAGCAGCATGGCTGGACTATTGACAGCAACAAGGCTAGACTATTGACAGCAGCACGGCTGGACTATTGACAGCAGCACGACTAGACTATTGACAGTAGCATGGCTGGACTATTGACAGTAGCACGGCTGGACTATTGACAGTAGCACGACTAGACTATTGACAGTAGCACGGCTAGACTATTGACAGTAGCATGGCTGGACTATTGACAGTAGCACGACTAGACTATTGACAGTAGCACGGCTAGACTATTGACAGTAGCATGGCTGGACTATTGACAGCAGCACGGCTGGACTATTGACAGCAGCACGGCTGGACTATTGACAGTAGCATGGCTGGACTATTGACAGTAGCATGGCTGGACTATTGACAGCAGCACAACTGGACTATTGACAGCAGCACGACTGGAGCATTTACAGCAGCACGGCTAGACTATTGACAGCAGCATGGCATGACTATTGACAGCAGCACAACTGGACTATTGACAGCAGCACGGCTGGAGCATTGACAGCAGCACGGCTAGACTATTGACAGCAGCACAACTGGACTATTGACAGCAGCACGACTAGACTACTGACAGCAACATGGCCACTTTTCAATTCACCACTGTTTGGTTATTCCATTTTGAGAAATATAAATTACAATTTTGTACACATTTATTTATTTAAAGTGTATGCAACAGAAAGCGTGGGACGTGGTGGTCGAGAGGTAGCGCTCTCGACTGTCACACTGATGGTCACGAGTTCGAATCCACACGAAAGTGAGGATTTGTTCTCGGGGCCTGAGGACTCCCCGAGTCACCCAGCTCCGAATGGGTACCTAACTAGACAATAGTTAGGCGGCTGGGGTAATCCGTGGAACCCCTATAGCCGTGGCCTGTGACCGCTGCCTCACTTGCCAACAGATCATCTCTTATGGTCTGTGGACGCAATTATCTTCTGCATAGAAGGAGCGTCTGTATATCTAAGATAAGCGTAGTCGGATAATATAATGAACAAATTTATCACTTTGAAAATAGCCTTGAATAGTTATACTATATCAATACCAGATCGCCAGGTCTGGATTTTCAATTTGCACTAACAGAGTGAGTTAGAGGAATTTTTATATTGAGGGGTCATAATCCTTAGTTAAAAAATAAATAACTAAATAACAAGGTTTAAAGGCTTATTTTCAATGATGTAAAGGAGAATAAAAATGGGTTGATCACTAATAGAACTCAATAATTATGGTCTATATGATAACTGGCTCAATAAGTGTTGGCTGATGTTTCCGTTTTATTTGTGTTTGGCTGTACGGTAAAGTCAAACTTAGAGTTTGCTATGGAGAAGTTTATTGAACGAAACAAAATTATATGTTAACAGTCAGAGACTCTGCCTCTAGTCACTAGTAGAGCTCCAGTCATAAATACTATTGTAAAAAAAAAAAACCTACCACATCCTATGTAATAAAAGGCAATTTTTTGTCCGGTCATCGATAGCAATTGGTCCCTCAATCTCCTACAAACTCCTACAGCCAATCAATTAAATCTCATTTACATACTTAAAACGTTTACGCGGGCGTTCAAAACGAGTTTGTTTTGGTGCAGTATTTTTTTCTAAAAATTTTTTTAGCGGTACGCGTTGGGATCTATAGTCCGAAACTATATTTTAATGGGTTACTTATTTTAACTATAGGTATTTTTGACGTTATGCATGGGTATGGCCGGTCGAGAAGGCTGTTGGAGGGGAGTTACAACATGCCACCGAAACGATAGCGGTACGTCCCTAGACGGGCTTTGTTGCTCGTTTTAAAATAAAACTAAACCAGTGGAACATAAACGTGAACCCAGCAAAGAATAAGTGATAACCATCATGTTTAGGTTAAAAAAAGAAGTTCCTAAAAAAATGTTTTACCATTTTCTTTCTGTATTGAAGTCATTGTAACAATTCTTCTCTCCACCAGTAGACTAGAAGTGATTGTAACAATTCAAAGAGTTCATACTTTACTACCATCAGAGACTTGTTTGGTCTTTACAATGCACTGTTTCAACCCCTTACCGATAACCTAAACTGATCGAATTGGACAATGTAATTTAAACAAGTCTTATTTTAAATGCTGATAGGGGGTTCCTTGCCCCAACCATTCCCACCACCTCTCCTGGTGAAAAATGTAAAAAATTTACTCTCGGCGTTTGGTACTGTGAATGTGTAAAGAAAACACAGAAGTATTTTTCTAAATAACAAATTAGCTTTAATAGCACTTCCATAATAAAATAAATCTTTAAGATTAAGTTAAGTAGATCTATATTGTTTAGGAAAAATTTTGTAAAAAAATATTTTAAAAGGTAAACTTGAAATCGATGCATGTGCAGTGTTGTGTCCTCATTAGTCATGTTTAACAACTTGCACACCACCTACGTACGCACCGCACCCACTGAACACCCAGTGTAACCGCACCTTCTATTTCTATGTATACAGTTGAACGTTTGCCATGAAAACTGTCCTAAATGTTTTTGTTACTGACTAAATTACAGGTGTAGATATCTCACTACTAGACTCTCACCGAAAATTGGTTTGAGCGTCCGTTATTCATAGGTCGTTACAATTTGGATTAAACAATTATTTCAATTTGCGATTTTGAAAAACAAAATGTAGTCTATAATAAATTTAGAAATAGAAAAATGTTAGAAAACAATATGGCTTTGAAATGTATAAGTCGTTCTCTCTCTCTCTCTCTCTCTCTCTCTCTCTCTCTCTCTCTCTCTCTTTCTTTCTTTCTCTCTCTCTCTCTCTCTTTCTCTCTCTCTTTTTCTTTCTCTCTCTTTCTTTCTCTCTCTCTCTTTCTTTCTTTCTTTCTCTCTCTCTTTCTTTCTCTCTCTTTTTCTCTCTCTTTTTCTCTCTCTCTCTCTCTCTTTCTCTCTCTCTCTCTCTTTCTTTCTCTCTCTTTTTTTCTCTCTCTTTCTCTCTCTCTTTCTCCTTCTCTCTCTCTTTCTCTCTCTCTCTTTCTCTACCTATCTCCATCTCTCTCTCTCTCTCTTTCTCTCTCTTTTTCTCTCTCTCTTTCTCTCTCTCTTTCTCCTTCTCTCTTTCTCTCTCTCTCTTTCTCGCTCTCTCTCTTTCTCTCTCTCTCTTTCTCTCTCTCTCTCTCTCACTCTCTCATTTCTTAAAATGTAAAACAAATTCCTAGCACTGTTGCAAGGGAAATAATCAAACATAAATGATTCCCACGGAATAAATGTGTCCCACTCATCTCCGTAGCTTTTCGAGAGAGCTGTTATTCAACTAATTCATAGGCTTGCTTGCAAGCGTTACATAATTCACAATTCGATTATATTTCTTTGTTAAAGTTTACAAATGAAATAATCATTTGATTTTTAGAATTTTACGGTAATTTTATTTCTCCGATTAAGTATTCTGCTCCAATTAATTAACAAAGAACGACACACAATAGGAAAAGTATTATTCATGATAGGCCGAATATTTCGTGTAGGTTTTGAAAAAATACCTTAATATCTTAGTTATTTTTTAACGTTTCTATGTTCTTTGCGAGATAAATCTTTGGCGATATATGCAGTAATAAAAGATTCATCTTTATTTTTAACGGTATAAAAAGAAAGTGGCACAACTTAGTTCAAATCTTTAGTTTTAACGGTATAAAAAGAAAGTGGCACAACTTAGTTCAAATCTCAACTGGCCGTTAACGAGATTAAGACACGTTTTAGGTGATTGTGGACATAAGAAGGAGAGATCACAGAGACAATGTTTAAGATTGACGAAGCTGACACAACAGCGGGAACCTTTGAACTGTACAAGGCGCAGGCAGCAGCACACTTTAGACACGGAGACTACCACCAGTCTATCTATAGTCTTACGACTGTGAGTACTAGCTGTGAGGAGTGGCTGTGAGTACTGACTGTGAGGAATGGCTGTGAGTACTGGATGTGAGTGCTGGCTGTGAGTACTGGCTGTGAGTACTGGCTGTGAGGAATGGCTGTGAGTACTGGATGTGAGTGCTGGCTGTGAGTACTGGCTGTGATGGCTGTGAGTAATGGCTGTGAGCACTGGCTGTGAGTACTGGCTGTGAGTAATGGCTGTGAGTACTGGCTGTGATGGCTGTGAGTACTGGCTGTGAGTAATGGCTGTGAGTACTGGCTGTGAGTACTGGCTGTGAGTACTGGCTGTGATGGCTGTGAGTACTGGCTGTGAGTACTTGCTGTGAGTACTGGCTGTGAGTACTGGCTGTGAGTACTGGCTGTGATGGCTGTGAGTACTGGCTGTGAGTACTGGCTGTGATGGCTGTGAGTACTGGCTGCGAAGGCTGTGAGTACTAGCTGTGAGTACTGGCTGTGAGTACTGGCTGTGAGTACCTCTGTTAGTAATGGCTGATAGTACTGGCTGTGAGTAATGGCTGATAGTACTGGCTGTGAGTACTAGCTGTGAGTAATGGCTGTGAGTACTGGCTGTGAGTACCTCTGTAAGTAATGGCTGATAGTACTAGCTGTGAATACTGGCTGTGAGTAATGGCTGTGAGTACTGGCTGTAAGTACTGACTGAGTACTGACTGTGAGTACTGACTGTGAGTACTGGCTGTGAGTACTGGCTGTGAGTACTGGCTATGAGTACTAGTTGTGAGTACTAGCTGTGAGTAATGGCTGTGAGTACTGGCTGTGAGTAATGGCTGTGAGTACCTCTGTTAGTAATGGCTGATAGTACTGGCTGTGAGTACTAGCTGTGAGTAATGGCTGTAAGTACTGACTGTGAGTACTGACTGTGAGTACTAGCTGTGAATACTGGCTGTGAGTAATGGCTGTGAGTACTGGCTGTGAGTACTGACTGTGAGTACTGACTGTGAGTACTGGCTCTGAGTACTGGCTCTAAGTACTTGCTGTGAGGAATGGCTGTGAGTACTGGTTGTGAGTAATGGCTCTGAGTACTGGCTGGCAGTACTGGCTGTGAGTACTGACTGTGAGTACTGACTGTGAGTACTGGCTCTGAGTACTGGCTGTGAGTACTGGCTGTGAGGAATGGCTGTGAGTACTGGATGTGAGTGCTGGCTGTGAGTACTGGCTGTGATGGCTGTGAGTACTGGCTGTGAGCACTGGCTGTGAGTACTGGATGTGAGTAACGGCTGTGAGTACTGGCTGTGATGGCTGTGAGTACTGGCTGTGAGTAATGGCTGTGAGTACTGGCTGTGAGTACTGGCTGTGAGTACTGGCTGTGATGGCTGTAAGTACTGGCTGTGAGTACTGGCTGTGATGGCTGTGAGTACTGGCTGCGAAGGCTGTGAGTACTAGCTGTGAGTACTTGCTGTGAGTACTGGCTGTGAGTACCTCTGTTAGTAATGGCTGATAGTACTGGCTGTGAGTACTAGCTGTGAGTAATGGCTGTGAGTACTGGCTGTGAGTACTGGCTGTGAGTACCTCTGTTAGTAATGGCTGATAGTACTAGCTGTGAATACTGGCTGTGAGTAATGGCTGTGAGTACTGGCTGTAAGTACTGACTGAGTACTGACTGTGAGTACTGACTGTGAGTACTGGCTGTGAGTACTGGCTATGAGTACTAGCTGTGAGTACTAGCTGTGAGTAATGGCTGATAGTACTGGCTGTGAGTACTAGCTGTGAGTAATGGCTGTGAGTACTGACTGTGAGTACTGACTGTGAATACCTCTGTTAGTAATGGCTGATAGTACTGGCTGTGAGTACTGGCTGTGAGTACTAGCTGTGAGTAATGGCTGTGAGTACTGGATGTGAGTACTGGCTGTGAGTACCTCTGTTAGTAATGGCTGATAGTACTGGCTGTGAGTACTAGCTGTGAGTAATGGCTGTGAGTACTGACTGTGAGTACTGACTGTGAGTAATAGCTGTGAATACTGGCTGTGAGTAATGGCTGTGAGTACTGGCTGTGAGTACTGACTGTGAGTACTAGCTGTGAATACTGGCTGTGAGTAATGGCTGTGAGTACTGGCTGTGAGTACTGACTGTGAGTACTGACTGTGAGTACTGGCTCTGAGTACTGGCTCTGAGTACTTGCTGTGAGGAATGGCTGTCAGTACTGGCTGTGAGTAATGGCTCTGAGTACTGGCTGGCAGTACTGGCTGTGAGTACTGACTGTGAGTACTGACTGTGAGTACTGACTCTGAGTACTGGCTCTGAGTACTTGCTGTGAGTAATGGCTGTCAGTACTGGCTGTGAGTACTGACTGTGAGTACTGGCTCTGAGTACTGGCTCTGAGTACTTGCTGTGAGGAATGGCTGTGAGTACTGGTTGTGAGTAATGGCTCTGAGTACTGGCTGGCAGTACTGGCTGTGAGTACTTGCTGTGAGTAATGGCTCTGAGTACTGGCTGTCAGTACTAGTTGTGAGTACTGGCTGTGAGTAATGGCTGTGAGTACTGGCTTTGAATACTGGCTGTGATTACTGGCTGTGAGAAATGGCTCTGATTACTGGCTGTGAGAAATGGCTCTGATTACTGGCTGTGAGAAATAGCTCTGAGTACTGGCTGTGAGAACTGGCTGTGAGAAATTTAACATTTTTGTTTTTTATGACATTGAAGCAAAAACTAGCCTGTTTGTAGTCGTATGACTATGAGTAATGCCTGTGAGTAATGTCTGTAACAGTTTGTGTTGTAGTTGTATAGAGCACTAACCAGTCGGCCTATGGTTATTAAACTGTGCGAAATGGATTGACTGTTACCACAAGTTAATGTAAGGCCTTATCCTTCAGCGGGTTTGGCTGATTGATAATACTTATCTATGCTGTGCTGGGATATATAGAGTATTAGTCAAAAGTTAGAAGGTTGAACCATACACCAATGCGATGATGACTTTGAGATATTTTTTTTTAAATCCCAAGTGACCTTGACATTTTGTGCCAATGAGGATATAAAAGCTGAGCAGGCGATGGGACAACGAAAAACGTTGATGCCAGAATTAGGAGCCGTCGACAGATACTGAAGCAAAATATATTTGTTGGTAGACAGTCAAGCAGTTTGACATCTAAGTCAAGAAGTTTGACATCTAAGTCAAGAAGTTTGACATCTAAGTCAAGAAGTTTGACATCTAAGTCTAAGTCAAGCACTAATAATTTTGGCTGTGCGATGAGCAAAGATGAACCATCAAAGTCGTTTACGGTCAACACAAAAACCCTTATAAAAAACTGACCACAATAAAATTTAACATTATTGTTACTAGGGTCAGGGCAGGGCCGTCTTAACGCATAGGCCCATTGGGCATTTGCCCGGGGGTCCACGAGCATAGGGGAGTATGTTAATTTATATATAATATGTATATTCATTTTTTTATTCCTGTGGGGGGGGGGGCTCTTTCTTTGCCCAGGGGCCCAACAGTCTCTTTGCCTAGGGACCCACACTCTTTCTTTGCCCAGGGGCCCCACACTCTTTCTTTGCCCAGGGGCCCAACACTCTCTTTGCCCAGGGGCCCAACACTCTTTCTCTGCCCAGGGGCCCAACACTCTTTCTTTGCCCAGGGGCCCCACACTCTTTCTTTGCCCAGGGGCCCAACACTCTTTCTTTGCCCAGGGGCCAAACACTCTCTTTTCCCAGGGGCCCAACACTCTTTCTTTGCCCAGGGGCCCCACACTCTTTTTTTGCCCAGGGGCCCAACACTCTCTTTGCCCAGGGGCCCAACACTCTTTCTTTGCCCAGGACCCCAAAATGGTGTGAACACGGCCCTCGGTCAGGGGCCATGAAGGAAATGTTAACTCTTACGGGTGGGTCACTTTATGAAACTGTATAGTTGATAAAATATTTGACATCAGTATTGAGGCAACGTTCAAATAAGAGGCCGACACCAAAATAACTTGTCACATCACACCAGAGAAATGTTCTTTTAAAATTTAACAGGTGACCATTATTTTTATTAACTCTCATTTCCTTCCATCTATCAGGCACTTCAGCTGAAGCCAGATGACCGCATGTGTTTGGTCAACCGGTCAAAATGCCACTTGATGTTGGGCAACACGACCAAAGCCTTACAGGATGCCGAGGCGTCGCTGGCAGAAAACAAAAACTATCACAGGGTTAGTAGACTGTGGATACAGGAAGCAATGACAGGAGCGGGGGGGGGGGGGGTAAAAACAGAAGATGGTATAAAGTTACGGGTTTTTAATGAAAAGTTGTTTGAGAATATTCAACAAGTAGAAATAAAAATTAAACGTAACAAAAGATTAACGTGTGGTAGTGTGGCACAGGTTTCTTTTCCTGTGTGTTAGCAGAGGCGTCACTAGGGTTGGTGTCACCCAGGGCGGTAGCTCATGGTGTCACACCCTCACGAATCAACCCATAGAACTCCTCCGTGTTTTCCCAGTGACAAATAACAGAAACATACAGAATTTTTAACATTTTGATGTCACCCCCCCTGATGGTATCACCCAGGGCGGCCCGCCCCCGCCGCACCCTCTAGTGTGTTCGTAGGCATTATTAAATAACAAGGGCCACTTTGAAGTACTCAATGTCAACAACATGAGTTTAATACTGGAATATGTGATGAACATGCAGATCAGTGTGTACAAGATTACTCTTGAGTGTTCACATGGTGGACACACAAAACACGGCCATTTTATTCTCACACTCTATCATTCTCTCTTCTCACTTCCGTCACGTGACCTCTTCTTCCTGTCCATAATCTCGCAATCTATCACGTGACACAGTCAAGGTATATGAAAAAGATTTTTTAAAAAAAAAAACTGTTTATTGCAATTTTCATATTTCATGATAAATGAAAAAATATATATTCAATAATCGTTTAAAGTTTCGTCAAAGGCAGTGCCGTAGCTAGGGGAGGGGGTCAAAATTTGAAAATCCCCCCGTGCCCACACTTGAGAGGGACCCCAAGGAGTGGCTGAAAATATTTTTAAACATTTAATATCATATATTACGCCATTGGTCAAAATGATGGGGCCCCCCAAAGAGGCCAAGCCCCCGGACCCCAAAAGACATTGTAAATTTAGTTCGATTACCACAAGTAAACTCGCATATTTTAAAAACTGTCCAGTAAATTGTTCTCACAATGTGACTTATCCGTTTCACAAGACTTCAATGGTTCGATTCTAACATCGTTGTGATTCACGAATTTAAAATAACGGATGGGTCATTCTTGTAGGATTTTAATTTTTCATATTCATTTCTGTCAAATTATAAAGACAATCAGTTATACATACCTCCACAAAGTGGCATCTGTAACTTATGTTTGTTTTACTCTTTAATCAATCTTTTTAGGCTAATGTTTTAATTATTTGAAATAGCATGTGCGCAATTCCATTTAGGGTTTAACTTGTATCCACCGCCATCTTTGTTCCAGGGGATGTTCCAAAAAGCGGAAGTGCTGTACAACGCCGGAGACTTCGAGTTCGCCTTGGTTTATTATCACCGTGGCAACCGACTCAGACCGGAACTCTTGGAGTTTCGCCTGGGGATACAGAAAGCTCAAGAAGCCATCATCAACTGTGTAGGGAGTGAGTATATCTTGACATCATCAACTGTGTAGGGAGTGATTTTATATCGACATCATCAACTGTGTTGGGAGTGAGTATATCTTGACATCATCAACTGTGTTGGGAGTGAGTATATCTTGACATCATCAACTGTGTGGGGAGTGAGTATGTCTTGATATCATCAACTGTGTAGGGAGTGAGTATATCTTGCAAGTAACGTGAAGGAACCATACAGGCATTGAGCTGGTGTAGGAATGAATAAATACTTTAAATTTTTTAGCAAAGTTAACAGTTTGCATTCTGTTCAGTTAACAAAGTTAACAGTTTGCTTTCTGTTCAGTTAGCAAGAGTTAACAGTTTGCGTGTGTTCATACAGTTATAAGTTTCCCTTTTAAATGTTTGTGATTTATTTGTTTCTTAATTTTTTTCGTTTACAAACTGTTTCTATTTAACTTTAAGCTTTAGATTGTGCTCAGAACGATGTCGTAAAAATTACACGTTCTATTGTCATAAAATAAACATATTCCCTACTTTTTAATGGTGTGTGTGTGCGCGCGCGAATGTGCGTGTGTGTTTTTTTCTTTAATTTTAAAGCTTAAATCATTTCAATTCTTTAAACTAATGTTTTTCACAAATGACTATAAAAACTCAAATCCAACAAATTGACTAAGAATAGAAATGACCCAGTTTTCTCCATCCATTCCCCAGCCCCTGACCGGGTCAAGCTTAACACAACCGGAGATCTTTCGTTTTTCAATGCACAAGATGAGGTAAGCTGTAGTGACCATAGATGGGATAATGAACTGGACCTAGTGACCCATTGGACCTAGTGACCCAATTGGACCTAGTGACCCATTTGACCTAGTGACCCAATTGGACCTAGTGACCCATTGGACCTAGTGACCCAATTTGACCTAGTGACCCATTTGACCTAGTGACCCAATTGGACCTAGTGGCCCATTTGACCAAGTAACCTATTGGACCTAGTGAACCATTGGATATAGTGACCTATTGGACCTACTGATCCATTTGATATTGTGGAATTCCTAGGTTGCTCTTAGGTTATGGTGTCTCTAGCTCTTTCACTCTATTTCTCTAATCTTCACACACTTCGTTAATTATTCTTAAAAGACTGAACCCCAAGTCAGAATGCATAACTAGTTATTTATAATTCCTTGACATCTTTACTATCTTATCTAACTAACATTCGTCCCTACTCAGTGTGTTCCTAACTCTGTCCTATCCCTATCTCTTTCTCCGTCCGTCTGTCCTGTGTGTGTTCCCTCATTTTCCTTTAATACCCGACAAGCTCTCAAAAGACACGGTCAAGCTTGTTTGGCGTAGCCAATCTCTGGCGAGACTACTACACCCAGGCCAGCTGGCCCGTGTGTTACGGCTTGAGTTAACACCCGTCCAGTCCCGTGGTCAGTCGCCGGCCATATCAAAGGGTCCAAGGCAGGCGTATGTCGCCGTCCATATCAAAGGATCCAAGGTTGGCCTCGTTCCTCGGCAGCACCCGTCCAGCTTCAAAGGACCTGTCCCTCTAAGCGCCGACAATTCGCCCTCAGGGCCTCCACAATATAGTGACCTATTGGACTAAGCTTTAGACTATACTATAAATTCTTTATATACGAGACATAAATAAAAGTATGTTTATTTTAATACGCATCGCTTGATAGTCCAAAAATCCAAAATGTTAGTTATGTCTCACATATAAAGGATTTATAGTAAAGAAAAAACACTACATTCTGTCTGCTAAATTTCAGCTCGATTTGATCACGGGAAAAGGGTTATAAAAGCATTTTTAATGTAATGCGCACCGCTTTACAGACTAGCATTAACATTCACAGATCGGGAATATATTTTTAAAAGATATCGTCAATATAACTCGCACCGCACCGCGCGACAGGAAAATATGAAAAAGGTTGTTCAATATGATACGCACCGCGACACTCTAGCACAAAAATTAACCTGCTACATCAGTGGTTCCCAAAAAGGTCCTTACGGACCCCCAGGGGTCCGCGGAACAGTCCAGGGGGTCCGTGGAAACTTAAAATTGATTTGGGGGTCCCTGAACAACGTCAAGGAGTCCGCGGAAGGTTTAGTATGAAAATAATAAAATGATGTGTTTAAAAAAAATATTACGGAAATCAAAATAAAGAAAAATGAATACTGTAGTAGCGAGTTTTAGGTCCTGAGTAAAACTAATGTTGTTTGACTTAAAAAAGGAAGAAAACAAAATACGATATTTCCACAGCTGTAACCAATCAAAATGCTTTGTTAATTGAAAAGGTATGTCAAGTTTGGTGCGTGAGAAAGGCAGAGACCCTATATGTAGGTCATAAAAATACAATATTTTAACGGAAATGACGATGATTGCAGGGTTGGGTAAATTTTGACGTGTTGATAAGTCGTATTTATCTAATGCAGGAAGAATCCAGCTTTCCATTGATGTCACATTTGATATGATTGGACGATCCTAAAACACTTCTTTTATTCAAATTCGACCAAACACATATTTAGAGAGTTTGCAAAATAATATTGAATTTTTAAAATATAATTAACATTAAAAAAAATGTCCTTAGAATCCTAATAAATTGAAGCATAGAAATGTCACGCGCTGCCCCCCCCCCTCTTATTTTCAAAGTTTAAGATTGCACAGTGTGAGACATAGAGTCTACTACCGAAAATAGTTTTATGCAGCAACGCTATTTTGCTGCTACATGCATGACTTGCTTACATTATAAAGTCTAAAAGAGTCGTACATGTAATCGACAATTTATTGTTGTGTAATGCTGATACGAAATATTTGAAAACACCATCATTTCAACAACTCTTAGGGACAACGTTTAAGCGAGATGACGATGGACTGCGTGCGTCTACTAATATTTCTTTATTGATGCAAAGTCTGGAAAGCCTCACTTAATAGGTGATGAACTTATTTTACCAGTTGTAAGTGAGGTGATACACACTGTTGCACAAATCAACTTTCGACATCACAAAAGAATTCCACTGAGCAATAATTCAGACCAAAGAAGGATTGACAAAATAGCTCAGTGTGTTGAAAATTCTTTATGTGAGTACTGAAAAGTATCGAATTTCTCTACAGTTTGACGAGTCCACTTTACCAGGAAACGAGGCTTTACTTGTAGCTAATGTAAGATTTGTAAAAGAAGGACAATTTTGCCAAGAAATGCTGTTTGCTAAATGTTTGGAAACAGAAACGAAAGGTGAAACGTTATTAATTGAATTAAAAATATTTTACGATGAAAAAGCTATTCTCTTGACTACTATCATTTCTGTTGTTACTGACAGAGCTCCTCAATGTTAGGAAGATACCGAGGCTTTCTGGTATACTTAAAACAAGCTGTACCACAATGTATAATCAGTGCAGTGTGTCATTGATCGACATTATTTAGTTGCAAAAATATTAGTGAATGTTTGAATGGATCACTAGATTACGTCATTAGAGCAGTTAATAAAATCAAAAGGAATGTCTTCAATGAGATATTGTTTGCTAAACTTTGATGGAAAATGATGAAGACTATTATTGTTTACTACTTCACACAGAAGTAAGTTGGTTATCTAAAAGTGCATGTTTAAATCGATTTTATGCTCTCTTTAATTCAGTGCTGGAATTCCTGGAAGGCAAAGACAAAATTTAATTAACTCAAAAAAAGTTATATAGCCTTTATGACAGATTTGTCTGCCAAATTTAACGAAACTGATTTGAAACTACAAGGGGACCAATTAAATTTAATAAAAACTAAAAGCGCAATATCGATGTTTGTTGCAAAACATTTTCTTTTAAACAAAAACTCGGGAGAGGATAATGTTCTCAGATTCAAAATCTCTCGAAATTTCAAAATAGAGATGAAGTCTTGCTTGCCTACTGTCAACACTTAATGGCTCTTCATGCAGACCTGAACCAAAGATTTGAAGACATTCTGCACTTGGTTATTTCCGTCGGGGTGTTGAACCCTTTTGCATGGGGATAAAATAAGATAACAGACATAGATGAATCCATACTAATTCAGGTGCAACTTATGGATATTGAAATATCCACGAACGAGGAACTTAAACCAATGTTTGAACAATAATATTATGTACAGAAGGAGCGTCTGTAACATATAAGATAAGGATACCACAAATTCTATTTACAAAAAATATCCCTATTTATATCCTGCGTTATTGGTTATTGTACAAATGTTGTTAACTGCATACCCGTCTTCCTATTTTGTATAACGTGGATTCATTCCAGTTTTGAACCTCATCAGGAACAAAGGAAACCGGCTTAACATTCGTGCTCGTGGGTGTTTGCGTTAGCTACTTACAAACATTGAGCTGGACATAAATACACTCATAAAATTATGAAAATCTCATCAAGTTCATCCAAGTCATTCATTTAAGAAAAGAAATCTAACAAAAGTTAAATTCAAATAAATGTTTCTTCACTAAAATGTTGCTGTTTTAATAAGTAAATTTGTATACTATACATTTATGTAGCTTTTTCACTTGGGGGGTCCGTGGGCAAGTTTTGACTATAAAAGGGGTCCGCTGGAAAAAAAAAAGTTTGGGAACCACTGTGCTACATAGATATACGTAGAAATAATCAACACATTCATTAATTCAATTACAGTACATTCGAACGATTTGAAATTTTGAAAGATCGTTTTTATCACCGCGGGCTAGCAAACGGGGAAGTGGGTTAAAAAGCAGACCACAGTTTTTGCGACAAGCAATCAAACAATTATTAGGACGTCATGAGTTAATATAAAGGATTTTTTAAAAAATAAATAAACCTATAAAAATAGAACTTAATTCTAGCTTTAATTTTATTTTACTGATAGAAATTAATGTACTATTTTGTTTTGAGTACGTACCGGCATGTGACAAGTTTACAGACCCACAAGATCGTTGTAATGCTAGGACATGATATAGACAATGAAATACAATTAATTGTGCTTTTATTAAGAACAGTCCAGCCTCAATTGAAATATTATATTAAATTATATTAATTTGTCGTTTGCAAACATAATTATCCATATTGCCACTCAGAAGAGGAAAAGGTTTTATTCATGTTATATTTCTCTATATCCCCACTCAGAAAAGAAAAAGGAAAGGGTTTAGTTCATCGTGTGGAAAGAGGCCTCAGGTCATTCCTAAGAAGAAAAGGGAAAAGTCTGGCAACGAGACGACCATACGACAAATGTTGGGAGAACTGTACGGGGACAGGCAGTATCTGGAGAAATTACTGAAGGAAACAGGTAAACGGTGACCTTGTCAAAACGGCCCCGGACAAAACGGCCCCGGTCAAAACGGCCCCGGACAAAACGGCCCCGGACAAAACGGCCCCGG
>MUZC01000345.1:144146-164360 GCA_002072015.1 Radix auricularia | reverse complement strand
GTCAAGTTTGTCCTCTATAATTCCTGCTGCACCATTCGACTGTATTCGGTCAAGTTTGTCCTCTATAATTCCTGCTGCACCATTCGACTGTATTCGGTCAAGTTTGTCCTCTATAATTGCTGCTGCACCATTCGACTGTATTCGGTTAAGTTTGTCCTCTATAATTCCTGCTGCACCATTCGACTGTATTCAGTCAATTTTGTCCTCTATAATTGCTGCTGCACCATTCGACTGTATTCGGTCAAGTTTGTCCTCTATAATTCCTGCTGCACCATTCGACTGTATTCAGTCAAGTTTGTCCTCTATAATTCCTGCTGCACCATTCGACTGTATTCAGTCAAGTACTACAAGTCAACCCACGGGACTAAAATAAGACTTCATCAAATATGTTGAAGGGCAAGCTGGCAAGTACTATAGTTATATTTCTTTCCTCGACATCTTCTTACTTTAAACGTATTTTATTCAACTGTCTTTCAAGTAACTGATGTTCAAATACAATACTGATTTATTTGACGTCAAAGGGTTAAGTTGTAATAATGAACTACATTTTGATACATCAGTACCCAACATCGCCATATAAAGTAACAAAGACATAATCTTTCACAATGGTTCTTTAAAAATATATATATTTATATTTCTCACTAACAGACCCGTCGTGCGTTGCAACGATCTCGATAAAAATGAATAAATTTAAAGAAACCAATGCGTGTTGTGCTTTAGAAACGATTATGCCAGAAACCTTCTCGAAAGTGTGCAAAAAATAATATTAGTCCAAATTTTATAGAAAACGAATAAATAAATTGAGTATTTAAAAACTTACAAAATAAGAAAAAACGATGTTAAAAGCCCCGGTCCTAAAATGAATAATAATTTAATTTTTTTATTGCCATTTTACTCGCTATATTTCTCAAAATCTTCTAAAATTGAATGGGTTAATTAATTATTAACGTTCAGTAAAAATAAAAGACATTTTGGGCCCATAGGGAATGGATATTAGGAGTTAAGTGCCCTACAGTAATTTAATATAGGCTCTTATGTTTTTTATAATAAGTTTGGTCATAGTCATTTTATATTCTCATTATCTAACGCTTAAACTTATATTTATATAGCTAATATAGGGGAAAAAAACACATTAAGGTGCCCCCGGGGACATTCAGTGAAAGATGTCAATTTCTATAAAAAAAAAATATTTCATTTTAATTTCAGTTTAAACATGAATATATTTCTCAAGATCGTTAAAAAGTGAATGGGAAAAATATCTTAAACATTTACGAAAAAGGGCATTTGGGGTCTCCGGCCCTGAAGAACTTGACATTAGAAGTTCAGTGCCCTTAAGTTTTTTTTAATATGGGCTACCAAGTTTTTGTATACGAAGTTTGGTTTAGATCCATTCATTTACTCAGTAACTAACTAATTTTTATACAGCTCATTAAGCAAGAAACGAAATTAAAGGCCACAGGGCCCATTCAGGGTAAGATATAAAGTTCAAAACACCTGTTCGTTTTAACATGGATAAAAATGGTTACAGTTATCATTATTTTGTAAGTATCGTTAATAATTGAAAAGGGGAATAAAATTTTAAGCGTTTAAGAAAAAATGTATTTGGGCCCCCAGCCCCGAAGGAGTGGCCATTAGGGGTTCAGTGCCCTGTAGCATTTCAATATTGGCTATCGAGTTTTTATATACAAAGTTTGGTTAAGATCCATCCATTTATTCAGTAGATAGCGCTTAAACTAGTTTTTATATAGCTCATAAAATTCTCATATAAGCAAAAAATGACATTATGGGGCCCGGCGCCTCATAATTGTTCAATTGTGGATAATAAAGTTTACAAGTTACCATCCGGGGAGCGAACTCAACAGTCTCAAAAATTTTAAACATGATCAGACACACACAAAGACACACACACACGCAAGCACACAACAAAACACATACACACACACACACACAAACACACACACGCACACACAAATTCAAACACACACACGCACACACACAGACACGCACAGACACGCACACACACACAAACGCAAACACACACGCACACACACACGTGCACACACACATACACGCACTTTCATTATTATGTATATAGATTATTTTTTTAACTGCTAATACATTTTCTGCCAAATAAAACTATTTTACAGCATGGTGCCTATGACCTGTCTACAAGATTGCCTTCTGTCAATCATGACACTTAAGACCTTCCCTTTAGTTTATGATTATTTTAAACGCGCCCTTAGAGCCTATAATGGCAGACGTATGACTTTCCTTCAGTCAACAACCCCCTTGGAGATTTAAACAAAGAACTTGAGACAGATGGGGCACGTAACTCCCATAAGCCATTTAAAAATGGCCGTGCCCAAACAACATGGCTTTGTTTGTACTAGGGAGTTATTCATATTTTAATGTCACTCCTTTCACAGCCATTTTCGTCGTGTGTCCTTACCTCGTCGGTCTCATACTCAACAGTAGTCAGGATCACTTAAGGCCGAATTTCAAGTGGACAACCTCACTGACCAACGGGTCATATGTGGACAACCTCACTGACCAACGGGTCATATGTGGACAATCTCATTGGCCAACGGGTCATATGTGGACAACCTTAGTGACCAACGGGTCATATGTGGACAACCTCACTGGCCAACGGGTCATATGTGGGCAAACTCAGTGACCACGGGTCATATGTGGACAACCTCACTGACCACGGGTCATATGTGGACAACCTCACTGACCAACGGGTCATATGTGGACAACCTCACTGACCAACGGGTCATATGTGGACAACCTTAGTGACCACGGGTCATATGTGGACAACCTTAGTGACCACGGGTCATATGTGGACAACCTCACTGACCAACGGGTCATATGTGGACAATCTTAGTGACCAACGGGTCATATGTGGACAATCTTAGTGACCGCGGGTCATATGTGGACAACCTCACTGACCAACGGGTTATATGTGGACAACCTCACTGACCAACGGGTCATATGTGGACAACCTCAGTGACCACGGGTCATATGTGGACAACCTCAGTGACCACGGGTCATATGTGGACAACCTCAGTGACCGAGGGTCATATGTGGACAACCTCAGTGACCACGGGTCATATGTGGACAACCTCACTGACCAACATGTCATATGTGGACAACCTCAGTGACCAACAGGTCATATGTGGACAACCTCAGTGACCAACAGGTCATATTTGGACAACCTCAGTGACCAACGGGTCATATGTGGACAACCTCAGTGACCAACAGGTCATATGTGGACAACCTCACTGACCAACGGGTCATATGTGGACAACCTCACTGACCATCGGGTCATATCTGGACAACCTCACTGACCACGGGTAATATGTGGACAACCTTAGTGACCAACGGGTCATATGTGGACAACCTTAGTGACCAACGGGTCATATGTGGACAACCTTAGTGACCACGGGTCATATGTGGACAACTTTAGTGACCACGGGTCATCTGAGTGTTTTAGTTAAACATTTGTTCATCTGAACAAATTTTGCAGTAGGAAAGTGTGCCTATGTATATGTTATATGTTTCGTATATGTTTATGTTATATGATTATGTTATATGTTTATGTTATATGACTATGTTATGTTTATGTTATTAGTTTATCTCATATGTTTATCTAATTGTATATCTTATATGTTTATCTCATATGTTTATCTTATATGTTTATGTCATATGTTTATTTTATATGTTTATCTTATATGTTTATGTTATATGTTTATGTTATTTGTTTATCTTATATGTTTATGTCATATGTTATGTTATATGTTTATCTAATATGTTTGTGTTATATGTTTATTTTATATGTTTATGTTATATGTTTATGTCATATGTTTATGTTATTTGTTTATCTTATATGTTTATGTCATATGTTTATGTTATATGTTTATCTTATATGATTATGTCATATGTTTATCTTATATGTTTATTTAATATATTTAAGACATGTCTTCTTCGTACCTCCAACTTCTAGAATGGAATTTTTTTATTACGTACATGTTCTTGTACTAGTAACTTGAGGCGGTCTAGGACAATGTTTTCTTACTTTACATGTTGTACTCTCGGTAAAGATTACAATTAAATATTTTAAATTTGATAACTAAACAGGGCGTGTGTTCACCTTAAAGATGGGAGCTAACTCTTGCCCTTGTTGACTGAGAATATCCCTGACTACTGATGAATGCAGGCTCAGGTGATTGCTCAACGACACCGCGTTAGTGGCAGATAAAACAACTATATTCACTAAGACCATGTCGGCTTTGTTGAGAAGAGCATTCTATACGGCACATCAACAAAACAAAAAACAAACAAAAAAAATGTCTCCAGCATAACGTTTATGATTCTCAATGTTTTGTTCGCTCCCCCCCCCCCCCCCCCAACATATAACCAGCTAGATAAAGATACTATTTACATTGAATAATTAACCAAGGAACCATAGTAAACTTGGTTTTTTTTTTAATGTGTCTTTTATTTATATCTTAGACATACAACAATGAGCCTAGAACATTGCATCTAACTGTTTCCTGAAACTTCCACCTCCACCCCCACTCCACCCCCTCCCCCGGGTCTTGAAGCCAATCACTTTTCTTTTCATAAAGTATCGCAACAAAAATTCTGACATACCATAAGTCGATGACTACCTGAGAAGGAGTTGATTGTTTACTTCCGTAACCATAACAAAGGGGACTTAAGTCACCACCAAGTTTGCCAGCTGCAAGAGTTGCCCTACCTTCCTCAATCTGACCTTGCGTACACACAAGTTATTTAAAAGTTATATGCCCAAGGCGGAGATCAAAGACTAAGAGGAAACCACGTTCTCGGAGTGAATGGAACTCTTCATTAATTTTAACGGAGGTGGGGGGAAAAGGGGGAGAATGGACATTATTCCTATAAAAATGGTCTCCCTTGCTTTGCCCCAGATCTTGACTTGTCGTCACACCCTGGTTAGCAAATGGAATGCGGAGTTGTCTGTAACGTTGCCCTTTGTTCTGTCAACGTTTCGTGGTTTACTTAACCTGCATGTGTCCACCGAGTGTGGCTGTAAGAAACATGACAATATGGGTTTGAGCGTTAACCGGTTTTTTAAACCCCTCCAAAACCCACCACCCCATCCACTACCGATCTTTATTGACAAATCTCAAAGGTAAATATGTCAAGTTTGTACACCGATTTACCTGGCAGATTATTGGAGATAATCTTCTGTTGACTTACCTTCAGTAATATACACACATAAATATATAATATATACATAATTTATATTGATTGCCGGTGTTGCAAAATAAATCCTCCCCCATATAGAGTCTCCCACCGGAGATTCCATTTTAAAACAAAGTCTCTCCCGGAGAAAATATTTTGCTCCCAATTAAAATAAATCCTCCCCTACCCTGTAAAATAATGTCTCCCCCAAAATAAATCCACCCCCATCACACTTTCGATGTTAAACTAAGAGATCATTGAAAGACAAAAGAGTATAGAATACTTACTTTTGTATTGCTGTAATATTCACAATTGTTTATTATAATACTATTTATGGTAGTGGCGTAGATATATATGTAGCCGTGTGGTGGCTTATGTTGATTGGTTAATTTCTCAAAATTAACACAAATAGATAAACGAAATGCAGGTCGTGAGACTATAGTTCTATACTTATTTATTTTTATATAACAATAATGGAGATCAACCGTACATGGAAACACCACAACAGGAAGTCCTTCAGTTTGATGACGACAATCCATAGTAACCCCTTGTGGTGCTCTTTGGTGCTTATAAATGTCACTTTCGCCGAAAGCAAGGCGCCAAGAGATGCGTAAGGGGGAAGCAGTTGGGGCGCGATTGTGGCGCTGGCACACGGCCACATCTCCCCCATGATTTTAAAATCCAGCGCCCTCGCTGGAGCCATTTAAGACTATATGGTGACAGTCAATGTTATAATGGCGTTAGGGTGTCATCACGGCCCTAAGCATGCGATGCCCCAAGGTATCCGTCTGTGTTCTCGCCCCGGGACGTATGCACTCTGCTGGGGTCGTGACGGCTGGCGATGCGTGTTGATCTACGCGGCGGGGCTTGAGGGGGTAGACGTATCTGGTTGTCTGTGTGACCATCTACTGGAGCGACCCGTCGTCTTGTTCGGTAGATAATGAAAGGATCATCCTCGTCACTGTCACTTTCGGCTGGTGTGTCTGTGGGGCCTTCCACTGACCTTGGCACCAGGTCAGAGAGAGGTGCCTCAGCGAGGAGAAGGTCCTTCCGATTGACAGTTCGTTCGGGCCCCCCAGCCAGCGGCAGTAGTTTATACACATGCTGGTTGGGTAGACGTGCGGTAACACAATATAAATCGGGCTGCCAGAAGTCTTGGATCTTATTTCGGCCTAAGACCCGATTTCTGACATAGACAAATTCTCCAACTGATATGGGATGATCATGTGCGTTCTTGTCTGTAAATGTGGTCCTGTTGGCCACTCTGCCCTTCAGCATCTGCGGGTCATAATTTATACGATGTTCACGACGCTTGACTGGCAAATCCTGCGTAACAGGCTCTCCAAGCACAGTGGTTGTCTGTGTATAGCTGTCGACGGTTGTCTTGGATGTTGAGTGACGCTTCTCAGGCCTGCATCGTTCTGTTACAGAATGGACATGACCTTTTAGAGAATGTTTTGTTGCTGTGCTCTTTTTAAATACTTTAATGGAGACATCCGCCATCATAGGCACACATTGTGATTTGCGACTCCCTCCTGAAAATAAGTGCCGCTGATAGACATCTGTATGGAGTGGCGGGATATCTGGCATTTCATCTCCACTTTTAGTTTTAATATGATTCAAGGTATTACGGCGTTTTACGGGCCATTCATTCAATTTGGCGTCGGAGTCCATGTTTTTACTTGCCCTCCGTGGACGAGACGACCACTCCGTCTTACAAGGTTGCATCCGTGTAGTGTGTGGCCAGTCACGTTTGTTGTGCATGTGGCATGCGTCCCCGTCTTTCACATGTCGTAAACACGATGACGCTGTCACTGAGCGTGACGCCGTAGTGCCATTTTTGATGTACTGGGTTGGAGTGAGCCTCTCAGACGCTTGGACTGTCTTGGCAACAGTTTCCCGGTCGTCATATAGAACCGGTGTTTTCAGGAGTTCAGTTCCCTTTTTGTTGGAGACATACCTTCTTTTGGCGAGACAGTCATCCTCTACGTGGCCCTTTCGGTTGCACCACAGACATACCGTTGTTCTGCGACGGGATTTCCGCTGGCTTAACTTGGATTGTTTGGGTGGAGCTTGATGATAGGCAAGCTGAGAGTCTAGGCTCCCTCTGATCTGGGGTGTATAAGGATTGTACCTTTCCCAGAGTCTTGCAACCTGCTGATCTATGTGAGCCATCAGTTGCTGTGTCATCTGTGTCCAATCAGGAAGAGGTGCAGCTGAGAGCTGGGCAGTGGCAGCGACATCGGAAAAGTCTTCTCTCATCCAGCGTTAAGCCTCCTTTCTGACTTGCTCATACGAGCTGCCAGCGTGCAACCCGACATATGCTCGTATATCACGACGTAGGGCGGCCGGCTGAAGGCCTTGGATGAAAGCATCTCGGAGCATGTCATCCGCCAAGATGCCAGGTCGTGCCGAATTTGCTAGTTGAAACAGACTTTTTAACGCCGCCGAGTAGTCGTCCACTGTCTCACCCAGGCCTTGTTGACGTCGATAGAACGCTGCTGTGAGCGCACTTGCGTCCCTCTGCTCACCCCATCTCTGCACTATTAGCCGTAACAGTTTTTCTGGGGTATTGATCTCCTCAGGTAACTGGTCCAGCACTTCTTGGCGGGCACGCCCCTCCAGGGCACCTATGATCCAGGTAACCGCAGCGGCAGGGGGCATGGGCTGTAATTGGAGTAACAGTCGTGCCTCCTTTACGAAAGGTTCTGCCCCACTGTCACCCGTGAACCTGGGTAGCTTAGGCAGACGAGTAAACTGTAGCTGTTCCTGCTCCATCTGTTGTGTCCGATTGAAGAATTATTATTTTAAAAAAACTGTCCTCACTTGATCCTGCCGACGACGCCAAAAATATGTAGCCGTGTGGTGGCTTATGTTGATTGGTTAATTTCTCAAAATTAACACAAATAGATAAACGAAATGCAGGTCGTGAGACTATAGTTCTATACTTATTTATTTTTATATAACAATAATGGAGATCAACCGTACATGGAAACACCACAACAGGAAGTCCTTCAGTTTGATGACGACAATCCATAGTAACCCCTTGTGGTGCTCTTTGGTGCTTATAAATGTCACTTTCGCCGAAAGCAAGGCGCCAAGAGATGCGTAAGGGGGAAGCAGTTGGGGCGCGATTGTGGCGCTGGCACACGGCCACATATATATATATAAATATGAGGGGATGAGGACCATACCGTTTGACACTTCTCAGGGGCGTAACATAATTTGAAAAATTGCTTAATTACTTGATTTTTTCCCTACTGTCCAAAATGACGCACATTGAGTTTTTGGTGTATAAGGGCAATAGTTTTGTTTCATAAAGCAAGGATTAAGTCTTTGAAGGTATGAGTTTTTGTTGTTATAAACGGCCAAGTCACACAAACACCGGGTTTTCAAACGTCCTTTTTTGAAGTCGAGGGAAAGGGGGTGGTAGTGACCCAATTAAGTAAAGGCACGGTGGGGGCAAGCAAAAATCAGGCTACGCAACTGACCTGTTTAACCTATAACCCGATTATACAGTGTTTTTTTTAACTCTGTGAATGCAGTGTGTTGAGAGAAGCAGGGGCGAGGCTTAAATAGAGGGGTGGTGCGGGGGCTGCTGACAGCACTGGGTGACACTATAACAAAGGGTGACATTCCGGTTATGTGACACTGGAAGAATCGGATGAGTTTTATTGGTTTAGTCGTGATGGGGTGACATTTGGCCTTATAGCAGTGGGTTACGGAAACGTATTGGCGCTTCTGGGGAGACAGCTTCACTAATAATATATATATATATATATATATATATATACTAATTTATTCCTTTAATAACTTTACCGAGACGTTTTTTTTCACAATCAAACTATCAAATTTAAAAAAAATCCAATAATTTACTAAACACTGGCTTCTGGTTTTTAAATAGAAATATTTTTCAAAACTGATTTATATATGCTACAATAATAATGTGTCAGATTATTTCTATGACCACAAACAAAAAAATCACAACTGATTATAACAACACAGCCTTAACTACAATCAGCAATACTTTCATCAAAATAGCTAGTATTTCAAAGTGTATCTTTCAAATATAATAACAAGAAATATTAAACATACATAGACACATACATAGATACATGCATGCATATATGCATACATTCATCCATGCATCAATGCATAGATAAATACATACTTATATACATACATGCATTCATACGTACAAACATAAACAATTGTACACACAATACACACATAAAAATACGTACATACAAAAAGTTATTCAAATATACAAACATTTACATGGATATAAAAATTATTTTAAACATTGCAGACGCTCCTTCTGTACAGGAGATTATTGCGTTCTAAATCCGGCCTAATCCGCCAGGCCGATAGACCCATAAAACATACATATTTATAATAGCTCCGGTTCTGGCAAATCCGGAATCCCTCCATGTTCACAAATCCGTCTCCAGCTCCGGGTTCGGCCATATCTTCTTATCTTAGATATACAGACGCTCCTTCTATGCAGAAGATAATTGCGTCCACAGACCATGACAGATGATCTGTTGGCAAGTGATGCAGCGGTCACAGGCCACGGCTATAGGGGTTCCACGCATTACCCCGGCCATATTTCAATATATAAATCCGGTCAAATCCTAGTATTAATATATATATATGTGTGTGTGTTCGTGTGTATGTGAAAATACTACTATTTTCCTTACATTGAAATAAAATTTTATTAGAGAGAGCCTTAAAACTTTAAATTTAAACTTATCATTTCAAATTATTTATTGCAGGACGTTACAATAATATCAGGCACCAACAAATAATTTTAAAACAATTAAATAAAATAGCCTACAAACAAATACGTACAAAGATGTAAAGTAAGTGATAAGCTTACAAAAAGTTTAGGGGAAAGTTTTAAACGTATTAACGATCCACGTTCCCTTTGTCGACACGTTTGACTGTTCTATCTTTGGGAAACAAGATGACAATCATTTCAGTTTAAACGTGTAAACTAATTTTTGTGTGCCTACATTTTAGCATGTACCGTGTCTCTTGAGACGGCTACACAAAAAATAAAACCATTTAAAAGATTTTTTACTATTGAATAAAAGTAAACTTTAATTATTCTTTTTAAATTTACAAACCTTGGCTACTTGGATTTGCTATTTTTTGTTGTTGCAGTAAATGTAGTCAACTCTACGGGTAGAAGACTAGTGATATTTTTTAAATTATTATAATGCACAAATAGAAATAGCAACTTTCGTTTAAATCATAACTCGTGTTACAAACGTAAAGAAAGACTTCGATGCAACGTTCTCATATTAATTAATCATCTTTATATTTCAGTTCATTTGTCTGTTATTCCTTTAAATAACCCTGGGCAATTAACCAACTCAAAATATGTGTCTTTACGGGCATAACCCTCTTAACCCACAAATAGCTACGCCCCTGACTTAGCTTATGATTATTGAATTCCCAATAATGATACACAAATGCATGTCGAACAAATACAAATTATGTTGTAAGTCATAAAGTTTAATAAAACAATTCTTTATAATTTCAAATAATTAAGGGGAGGATTTATTTTAACAGGGGAGACTTCATTTTAAAACAATTTCTCCGGGGGCGAAATTGTTTTAAAATAAACTCTCCGGGGGAGACTTTATTTTGGGGGAGACTTTATTTCGTGACACCGGCCCAAACAGAGATGATGGTGCTAATCGCTTCCCCTCCCCCAACACACGTAATATTTTATGCTTGTGCTACATGTATTTACACGAGACCCTATCATTAAATAAAGACTTAATTCTTAGTTCGCACAGACTTCGGTCACAAGAAATAAAACATCAACATTCAAATCTTCATCTAAATTCAAACTCTAATAAAACTATTCGTCCATTGCATTTCAAAACATTTTAGAGGCATTAAATAGAAGTGGATATAGCGCATTCCTTGATCATTTATTTCTCTAATTGTTTCCTCTGATCAACACACCAGTAACGATTGGTATACAGTATTTATTTATCGGCACTCATTTATTGAGGGCAGAATGCTAATTTACGCCTCCACTTTCATTAAAACTGAAGCTAATTAAAGTATTTGAAAACTAGATTTATCACACGTTAATGGTTGTGTTGGCGTGAGCTGTGGTAATCGTATGCTTATGAAATGGCTGTAAAGTAAAGTGATAATTCATTTGTTATGGGTTATTTAACATTCAAACATCTAATACAGCAGTGTATTGCGACTATTACAATACACACAAAAGAAAGTTTACAAGTAAGACGAGAACAATTGCTTCCCTTGTTTCTATTTTAAGTCGGAGTGTTTTTAATGGTTTATTTAAAATATAGATTAACGAAAAGATATGATTGTGGATAGATTTCTCCAAGTAAGAAAGAGATATGATTGTGGAGAGAATTCTCTAAGTCAGAAAGAGATATGATTGTGGAGAGAATTCTCCAAGTCAGAAAGAGATATGATTGTGGAGAAACTTCTATAAGTCAGAAAGAGATATGATTGTGGAGGATTTCTCTAAGTCAGAAAGAGATATGATTGTGGAGGATTTCTCTAAGTCAGAAAGAGATATGATTGTGGAGGACTTCTCTAAGTCAGAAAGAGATATGATTGTGGAGATACTTCTCCAAGAATGAGATTAAGAAAGTTATTGAAAGTAAACAAAATGACAAAATAGTTAGGGCCCCTTTGAGCGGCCTGTACCACGTGTTTATATGACATTACATATAATCAGTTAACACACGATTTTGATAATTCGAAAGGTAATAGTCAAACGGTAATAGATCCATATGTGAAGAGCTTGTAGTTTGTGCATTAAACAAATTGAGCAATATATAATTTACTAACAATAAAATTTCATTTTGTTTAATCCCCTCTCATTTTGCCTAATAAGTCAATAAGTCTCTTTTCTTGTCATTCATCATTCATTATTTATTTTAGATATTTTAATTTTTATAATCTTACAAATATGCCCTATAGTGTTTAATTATCTATAGTTGCGTGTGAAGCGGGGTGAGTTTCAATAGTACTCTACATTGTTGACTTAATTTCTGGACAGCGGAATTACCTCCCCTTGTGTATCTTGGTGGACGGCCCCAATGAAACCTTGCGTGATTAAAATTTGCTAAATGAAATGATTGACAGGTTCATGCTAACACCTTTCACTGTAGGCCGGTGTAGGAATGTCTTTAACAGAGTGGCCAACAGTTACGTAGTGTAAGTCTTTGATAATAAGTCTTTTATAATCAGTCTTTGATAATCAGTCTTTGATAATCGGTCTTTGATAATCGGTCTTTGATAATAAGTCTTTGATAATCAGCCTTTCATAATCAGTCTTTGATAGTCCATAACTAGTTCCAGGACGGAGCAAGGGAGGGAGTGGGAGTATTGACCTCTGTGTGCAGTCACTTTCACGCTCCCAGTTTCTTTAACGACTTATTAGCACTGCATGACGTCATCAAATGTCGAGTTGCTTCAACAACAGAGTCATGAATGTTTAAATGAGATTGATGATAATTGACGTCATCAAATGTTGTGTTGATTCAACAACAGAGTCTTGAATGTATAAATGAGATTGATGATAATTGACGTCATCAAATGTTGAGTTGCTTCAACAACAGAGTCATGAATGTTTAAATGAGAATAATGATAATTGACGATGGCGATAAATATTTTTTCTTCTTTTCTTAAGCTCAACAATCTTCAGTTTTGATTACTTTGTTTCGTTCATAAATTTGAGAGTCAAGTTTTGGACTTCCATCGATATTTTAATGCCCGAACCTTACACACAGATACTAAACTGAAATACCTAGTAACTTAGAGTAATTTTTAAAAAAAAATATTCTAATTACATGTAATATAAAGAAGTTAATTATATCGAATTAAAAATTTTCCCCGATTTATATCAAATGATTGAAAATATTAGTTAAATTAACTTTTCGATAAAAAACGAAAGCTAAATTTCTAAATTTGAAAAAAGCTAATGGTATGTGTATTGTCTCTTTTATATGAAGTTTATTTTTATTATTATTAACAAAAATCATCGCAGTGGTGAAGTAGAAAATAGTTTCAGACTGGCCACAATAAATATAACAGACTACGTCTAAATGGGTTTTAATTTTTCCCAACTCGATAATTTGAAATAGTTGAATCTTGAGGACAAAAGTTTCAGCGGAACCTGTAACTGTAACCTTTAAGTTACTTTCTCTCAGACATGAGGTGGGCAGTGGGTAGTCAATATTCTGTTTTGGTGGTCAGATGGGACCAGGGACAAAGCCATAGAGAAACAATAGTCGCCATTATGGAGCAAAATCTAAGTTATTAACAACATTTTGGCACCACAAAAATATACCAATGTAGCTCCTGAAACTCCAGTCAGTGACCTGCACAATTTGCAATCACTGTGGGGAAATGGGTGAGGTATATTATTTTTGATGTGATGTGGGGTTGGGCTGAAACAGGTCGTCCCTAAGGAGTTGAATTTAAAGATATATAGATAAATAGATAGATATGACCTACCACAGGGTCGGCTAATCACAATTTATGGTTGGCAAGCTAGGGTGGTGAAGAGAAGGGGGGCAAATAGCTAACCGCACAGCACATGTTTCCAGACAAACAATGCGTTGGCAGTTATCCCCGCCCCTGAGGTTCATTCGCGCTGTTCTGATTTCTTCGTGATGTAGTCTTTCTCTGTTCTCACCCCCCCAACCTTAATTTCTTTGCACTATTTATGAGCAAGTCTGCGGCGTATGCTACACAGTGGGACGCATCCATTATACTTTAATTTCGATGAATTATATTTTTATAACGCAAATATAGATGCCGTTAAGCTGCGATTCATTATCTCGGGAAATCGATTAATTTGCGGTGATTCCAAGGCTCATCAATAATTTTGAGACGTAAAACAGCCAATTCTGCTATGCAAGAAATAAAGAAGAACAATCTTTTTGTTAACGCAAGCACGTCTAAATAAATGATAATAATACGAGGAAAAGTTGGTAAATAACAGAAAATATAAATTATTAATAAACTAGAGGAAAATAAATAAATATGTTCTTAAATTTCAATCCAATTTCAATCGATTGAAAACAATATTAATCGATTAAAATGTATAATGATTAACCGATTAATTAACCGTATATTTTCGAAGTGCTAGTATATATATATATATATATANATATATAAATTAGGGGCGCGGAAATAATTAAATATTAATTTCTCGATTAATCGGTAAAATTAAAATTATTTTAATCGATAAAATACAGATGAAATTTATTAAAGTTTAAAATAAGCAGTTTTTTAATAAGGAGAATGATATTTTTTTAAAAATAAACATTGTTTTTACTTAATTAACAAAAAACGAAATTAAAATTCATTGACATTCAAGCCAACTACTTATAACTAAACATAAATATCTCCTAAAAATATAATATTTTTTTTATTAAATACTTAAGCAATGGGCATTTTATGAAATTTTCAGTTTAATGACGTCATAATCTTATTTTCAGCTTTAATCAAAATTTTCGATTAATTATTCGGTAATATTTCAAAATTTAACGATCAAATTTAAATTAATCGATAACAGCCCTAATCAAAATATATTTGTTTGAACCCACGTTGACGACTTAAATTAACTGAGTGAAAAAAACAAGCTGGAACTCTTTTTGAGGACTCCGGAACACTACTCCGATTCTCATACCATAAGGCTTAATCTTCATACAATGAACAGAATTCCGTCTCGACCCTCGGCTTTACGCCGTCGTGATCATGACTTTCAATAACTTAAAGATCTATAGCTTATTATCCCTCTGTGTTCCCCTTGCCGCCAAGCGAGTGCACTCACCGTGAGACTGACGTAGGGCTGAAGTGAATGGTCTTTCAATGAACTCAGTTGACAGTTGCCCTGTACAAGTTTAGACTTACGCACCGCGTTATTGCGCACCACTCAGCTTGTACTGAACGCTAGCCCAAGGGGGGAGTCACTGTTGGAGTTTTTGTTGACAACGCGGCAGACTGAATTAGATTTGACTGGCCGCATTGCTTCATTAACTGAGTGGGTCTATCGGATACATTGAACTAATCAATTTCAATGGCGTTTGTTAGGTGAACGTGACTTGGAGGTTTTAAAAATATTACTTTCATAAATCCCTTTAATAAGAAATGAAGTCCGAATGATATTCGCCCATATTGAAGTTAGATTATATCAACATAAATATACATAATTTGCTATGTATGTCCGTTAGTAACGCTACTAATTTTAGAAAGCAGCGCACCCCTTTAAAAAAAGCCTTGGGGGGCCGTCCATAAATGACGTCACGCATTTTGGGCCGATTTTCAACCCCCTCCACCCCTCTTCACACGTCGTCACAAAAAGTTACACCCCCCTCCAAAAAGACGTCACAAAAAAAATAAAACTTTTTTCCATTTTCAAGTAAGTATGTTTCAAATAACTTATTTTGTCATTTAAGTATTTTTTAGAAAGTAGGTCTCCATTTTAATACCGTAACACGCGTGAAGCTATGTAAAACGACATTAAATAAATGGACAGTGCTTCTCAAACGTCTTCGTATTTGAAGACCGGCAGGCATTTTTCCATTTCACCAAGTAGATCTACCCGTGCATTCTTTTGCCGTTTTGACGTGATTTTCCCCGAACTTACGTGATAGCGAAATTAGCCCCTACATGGCCTAAGCCTAAAGCCCTAAAAGATTAAGTATGAACTCGGCTTATTTTATTAAAATAATAATTTTGAAATTTATTTAGTTGCCAAGACCTAGCAAAACAGCTAACGAACAATGCCGCGGTAATGTCAAAAACCCTTTGATTTGATTTAACCTTCAAGCTAGCGAGATTGACTATTGATATTACAAGGATCATTTCATTGTTGATAGAATATAATTATAGATACAGGACGATTCCTCAAATTGATTTTGATCTTATAGTGACAGTTTTCCTTCTAAGTAATGCACGTCAGAGCATTTGATCTAAAAATACCACATTGATATCAAATTTCATGTTTTCTTTAAAAAAAATTTGGTATGCGCTGGAAGAGGAATGAGGCGAGTACTGTACGAACCCCACATTTGTGCAGGAAAGTGGGATGTCGGCTTGTGCGTCGCAAAATAAATCATTCCTGCTAGTTGAAGACTGAAAAATACTATGACATTAGTAAAATATCCAAAATTATCATAACTTTTCACTCCGAAGCTCACAAGATATTTTTTCGGTTTTTGGTTTTGATTTTTTTCATTTAAAAAAAAATAAACTAATGAAAAATACATTGCTACCGCTATCGGGTGGTTTCACCCAGGGGTCGGGGATCTGATGTAAATTATCTATTTTGGGTGAAAGGGGAACTCTTGGGGGCAATTCAGACTCATTTGGGACATATAACATCCACTACAATCCACTAGATATATTAAAATACGTCATGTGTATGTGTACGCTTGGAACACAGGCCCACTATTGAACCGGCTCCATCCAGAAAATGCATTTTTAAAATATGACGATCATGTAGATTTCTTACCTACGTACTATACGAAGATACCTAAATCCACCATAATAATCTTAATCCTCATGACTTGGCTGTATAAAGTATCCTTTCTGTGACATTTAAAATTAATGCCTTAAAACTGAGATAAGAAAAAATGTTGTTTTGTGTTTACTCGAATTGCGATGTGAAGAATTGCATTCAATAAAGTTAATAATACTTTGACTAATTTTAAATAGGCAAATTTATCATTATATCTCAAATGGACAGGGGCGTTAGACCAAAAACCAATCAAACAATTATATCAAACTTAAAACGTGTATCATTTTATCAAATAAATTCCTGCCCCCCCTCCCAAAAAATAAAATAAAATAAAAAATTAATTGATTAATTAATACTCCAAGTCGTTTCGACTTAAAATATCTTCACATAACACTATTCGCATCAGTTTAAACACATATCATGATTCTAAAATTCACCAGTTGTATTTGAAGGGAGGGGGATTACGCCGTTCCCCCAGATCCCTGACTCATGTGAGAATGTGGGAAGGACCCCGAGCCTGCGGGTGGGGGGGGGTAACATAAATAAACTTGAATATTGTTGGATAACGCGCAAAAAAGTTCACCGACTCCTGTAGCAAGAGAACCAAACGGAGCGGCGGCTACGTCACACATGCTTTGATGTCAACATCAAATGACGCTGGGTAACAACTTTATACGTTCGTTTATGGGTTCTCAATTTTTAGTACTTGTATTATAATTAGATTTAATTTCGATTTCTTGATGACTTACGCAAACTAGAGTCTGATGGCCTACCGACAACATTTTGAGAAGCATTGATGGTTTTAAAAAGAAAAAAAAGTTATAAAATAAACTGTAAGCCACCAAATTTTTCAGTTGAAGTTTTTATTTAAAGTTACCCTTTTGATGTGACGTCACATTTCTTCAACGCCCTCCCCCCCCCTCGTCACGCATCGTCACAAAAGTGTGACCCTTCTCCCGCCCTAGGTGCGTGACGTCATTTATGGACGGCCCCTTGGAAAAAAAATTACTGCATCAAAAATAACTTTTTTTCGAACATCTGCATAAAATTGTTCAATATAGAAATAGTAATGAGATTTAATGTTTTTCTCTTTCTCTCTACATTTTCTGATATTTAATTATTTCATTAATTGATTTCAGCTGAAATATATTTATTTTGAAAACTTCCGTCATTGTGACGGGTAATTCACTAGTACAGGTGCAGAATCTAGAGGAAGAAATTTTAAATTTTTAAAGTGACGAATTTCATTAAAGTTTATTTAGAGACATGTTAACGTTAGAATTACTATGAAAATCTCCCGAAGACACGCAATGTAAGAGGGACATGAAAGCAGCCAGAATAAACACAAGTCATTAGGCATGCAAAGAGAAGACCGATCTACATGCGCACAGTGTCAGAGAAGCGGAGGAGCAAAGGATGGAGGAGGCTACAGACAAAAGAACTAAAAGCAGTGGCGTCATTAGGGGGGTGCGGCAGGGGCGGGCCATCCCGGGTGACACCATCCTAAGGGGCGACAATAACACGTAAAATTATGTATGTTCCCGTTATTTGGCACTGGAAGACTCGAAGGAGTTCTAAGGGGTAAGTCGTGAGGGGATGACACCATGAGCTACCGCCACGGGTGACACCAACCCTAGTGACGCCTCTGGCTAAAAATATGTCAAAATTTTAGGAAGCACGAAACTCGTGTTCAAAAGCTGTGTTCAATGATAGAACTGCACAGCCACACGGGGACATGTAACCCAACCCAACGGGGATGCACAATCGTCTCGCGAGACATGTAACCCAACCCAACGGGGATGCACAATCGTCTCGCGAGACATGTAACCGAACCCAACGGGGATGCACAATCGTCTCGCGAGACATGTAACCAACCCAACGGGGATGCACAATGGTCTCGCGAGACATGTAACCCAACCCAATGGGGATGCACAATCGTCTCGCGAGACATGTAACCCAACCCAACGGGGATGCACAATCGTCTCGCGAGACATGTAACCCAACCCAACGGGGATGCACAATCGTCTCGCGAGACAGAAGGATGCCGACTATGAATAATATTTTTTCAATAACGCGTGCTTTTATTTTATCGTTGAAAAGTTCCCATTTTCTAGAAAAAAAATTATGTGTGTGTGTATGTATGTGTGTATTTGTGTGTGTGTGTGTATGTATGTATGTGTGTATGTATGTATGTATGTGTGTGTGTGTGTATGTATGTGTGTTTGTGTTTATGTGTATGTGTGTGTATTTATGTGTTTGTGTGTGTGTGTGTGCGTATGCATGTATGTGTGTATGTGTTTATGTATGTGTGTATTTATGTGTTTGTGTGTGTATGTATGTGTGTGTGTATGTATGAATGTATGTATGTGTTTATGTGTTTGTGTGTGTGCCACCAGTGTTTACTATAAAATTCAGTTGTGCTGACAATAACAGCACCATATTTTTTCAAAGAATTTTACAGAATAACTTCTGTCATATGTTTATCTCATCTTCTCTGTTACAGACGCTCCTTTTATACAGCAGATTATTGCGTCCTATGTTTCTTGATCTGCTATAGCAGATCCTCACACACCATTAGCAAATATACTTCTCTGCTGCTTCTGTCCACTGTTTAGACGGTCCTTTTCAAAGATTTAACTTAAACTTCAAAAATCTTTTTTGAAAACCCATTCCATTATTCCTTATTCCGAGTTAGCACAATAGGATTAAAATTCTTCGACTCTGTCGCTATTTTATAGAGCCTTATTCTCTATCAAGTACCGAACTGTAGCAGAGTTAAATATTCTATGGGCTTAGGCACAAAAAAATGAGTCACTTTTCAAGTTATTTTTGTGCCACAAGTTTGTAAGGATCAAGATTTGAAGTAAATAATCTGTAAAAGTACACGCGATATAGAATTCTATAACCAAATGATAGAATCCTGCTGTTATTCATTTCCACACTCTTTTTTTAAAAAAAATTCAATTATCATTTTGTTATTCGATGAGAACTATTTTTTAAAAAGGAGAAATGAAATTTTTGTAAATATTTTTGCATTTGAAAACTCTTTGAACAACACGCCCTTTTTTCATTTTAAGACCATTTATCCGATTTTCCTGTGCCTTGTAATCTATTTATGCTACAAAAATGGTTCAAACTCCGTCACTCTGTAGGAAGTATATGATATCTAGTTTTTATGTTTATGTTACACAAGTTGCCCAGACATTTTATTCCTTGCAAAAGGAATTCAATATAATGACAAGTGTACTTTAGGCAAACTGTCAAAAGAGCGAAATGAAACTGTTTTTCCTTAAAAATTAGCAACAAATATTTTAAACAAAAGAAGAAATATGAAATGAGGTAAATTGTCAGGTGTAAGAAAGACGTTATGAGGCAAATTGTCAGGTGTGGGGGAGACGTTATGAGACAAATTGTCAGGTGGGGGGGGGACGTTATGAGGCAAATTGTCAGGTGTG
>MUZC01000345.1:132355-143994 GCA_002072015.1 Radix auricularia | reverse complement strand
CAAATTGTCAGGTGTGGGGGAGACGTTATGAGGCAAATTGTCAGGTGTGGGGGTGACGTTGTGAGGCAAATTGTCATGTGTGGGGGAGACGTTATGAGACAAATTGTCAGGTGTGGGGGAGACGTCATGAGACAAATTGTCAGGTGTGGGGGAGACGTTATGAGACAAATTGTCAGGTGTAAGAAAGACGTTAGGAGGCAAATTGCCAGGTGTGTGGGGGAGACGTTATGAGACAAATTGTCAGGTGTGGGGGAGACGTTATGAGGCAAATTGTCAGGTGTGGGGGAGACGTTATGAGGCAAATTGTGTGTGTGGGGGAGACGTTATGAGACAAATTGTCAGGTGTGGGGGAGACGTTATGAGACAAATTGTCAGGTGGGGGAGGGACGTTATGAGACAAATTGTCAGGTGTGGGGGAGACGTTGTGAAACAAATTGTCAGGTGTGTGGGAGACGTTGTGAGGCAAATTGTCAGGTGTGTGGGAGACGTTATGAGACAAATTGTCAGGTGTGTGGGGGAGACGTTATGAGACAAATTGTCAGGTGTGGGGGAGACGTTGTGAAACAAATTGTCAGGTGTGTGGAAGACGTTGTGATACAAATTGTCAGGTGTGGGGGAGACGTTATGAGACAAATTGTCAGGTGTGGGGGAGACGTTATGAGACAAACTTTAGCTTTGCAGTCACCACCGAGAAAACAGTGAAGCATGAATGATAAATGCCAGGCTATTTTATGCTTTGCCAGATCGCTCTTGTTCATTGCATGAAATTCCTGGAAAACGTGTAGAATATAAACCGTTTCATACTACACCTACAACGTTAAGGCAATCATAGAATCAATGTCTGACTTCACTAATTGTCCATAATATTTATATACAATTTGCTTCAAACCGATAGCTGTGTTCCCAGTTTCTCTTTCCATTGTTTATCACGCAATAAGAAAATAAATGCATGTAAGTGGTTGTGTTTTTTTTTCTTAAAATGTAGCCGTGCCATTTAACATGTCTCTTCTTTCATTTTTCTACTTGACATGCATGAAGCTGCGCTCTAGGCAAACTACTTTAAGTCTCTTCTTTGTAGACCATATTTTCTCAAAATCTCCATATAATAAGCCTACCATGACGCCCCCATCCCCCGCCTAATGACACAAGCCAACAAACCTCAAACTATCGAGAGTTTATCCCTGATATCATTTGCCAGTGGTGGTTGGTGCGACTAGCCAGTGGTGGTTGGTGCGACTGGTACTCAACCTTCGATCAGTTTACTTTATGAGCCGCCAAATTGCCTCTCCCAGGATTAGGTTGTTGTTGCGTTGTATTTCTTATTTAGGTGTGGGGAAGAATTCAATGCTTTAAGTATTATTGCTACTTTACTTTTTGTTATTCTATCCTCTAGTGCAGGGGTCTCCAAACTACGGCCCGCGGGTCACATGCAGCCCGCGAGCCCCTCTCATCTGGCCCCTGGAGACCCTTTAATCTCCCCCCAAAAAGTTATTATTATTATTTGTAGTTTACCACAAAACTTAGTAGTTAGGGGTTAGTAGTCGGCCCCCAAACTGCCGTTTGACAGTTAATGCGGCCCTTCGACAGAAAATTCTGGCGACTCCTGCTCTAGTGTTTCGAGGTTTAACGCTTGAACTAGTCAGTTTGTAATACTCTATGGTTTACAGTCCTTTTGAATTTGTTCTAGTTTTTATTTTATTTTATGTTAATGTGTACCAACACACAGAATGTGTACCAGCACACAGAATGTGTACCAACACACAGAATGTGTACCAACACACAGAATGTGTACCAACACACAGAATGAGTACCAACACACAAAAGACACATACAGATAAACCTAGAACACCGTTATTTTACCAGGCGTGTGACCAACATAAACAGTCACACTCGAAGTACAAGTCAGAGCACGACGATAAGCTCATCCATGGAACTGACCGTCCTTGAACTGACCTCACATGTCCATCACCGTGGGGTGGGGGGGGGGTAGCGAGATTAGTGTCCCTTGTTGTTTAAATCATTTTATGTCACTAGTTTTTTTTAATAGTAATATGTTGAGAACTTCTGAGTATGGAATGAACAAAACCAATAAATGTTCCCAGTAAATGAATGAAGAAATTCGGGTTTGATTGGGACACAAAGGATACACTGAACTACCTTTAATATTGGATGTACTAAGTTACTAAGATAAGTAGATACACTGAACTACCTTTAATGTTGGATGGACTAAGAAAAGTAGATACACTGAACTACCTTTAATGTTGGATGTTCTAAGATATGTAGATACACTGAACTAGCTTTAATGTTGGATGTTCTAAGATAAGTAGATACACTGAACTACCTTTAATGTTGGATGTACTAAGATGAGTAGATACACTGAAATAACATTAATGTTGGATGTACTAAGATAAGTAGATACACTGAACTACCTTTAATGTTGGATGTACTAAGATAAGTAGATACACTGACGTACCTTTACTGTTTGATGTTCTAAGATAAGTAGATACACTGAACTACCTTTAATGTTGGATGTTCTAAGATAAGTAGATACACTGAAATAACATTAATGTTGTATGTACTAAAATAAGTAGATACACTGAAATAACATTAATGTTGGATGTACTAAGATAAGTAGATACAAGATACACTGAAATAACATTAATGTTGGATGTACTAAGATAAGTAGATACACTGAAATAACATTAATGTTGGATGTACTAAGATAAGCAGATAAACTGAAATAACATTAATGTTTGGTGTAAGATAAGCAGTTACATGGATATGTATATAATAAGATCATTTTATAAAGTTATATAATAAAGCGTGGATTAACATTTCCCTACCCCTCCCCCCCCACCCACCAATAGAAGAGCAGAAAAGAAATCAAGGGAAAATAGTTTTATCACACAAATTTCACACAGAAAGAAAACACAGGACAAAGTCACAAACTATTTTTTGTGGTATACTATTATCAAGTTTATTAATGTTGATGACGGGTACTAATGGATTAGGTCCCAACAAGAGGAACAGACTATAGTTACGCCCCTGGGAGGAAGTCAGTGGCGTAGGGGGGGGGGCAAATGCCCCGGTTGGCACTTTGCCAGGGGCGGCAAATTCCTAGAATAAAATTTATAAGAAATTCGAGCTTCTTATCGATATAAAAGAAAAACCAAAAAAGAAATTTATAATAGAAATGAAGTGACTATCCTAAGGCATATGAACTTTTCAACTGTCAAAACTTTAAACTCATCATTGGATATAAATTCTTCTGTTACTAATGCAACTGTGCTGAAAAATACTTAAGTATTATGATAATGTAACACTGAAGTAGTGGTAGCTTAAATGATTCTAAACATTTGACAGCCGCTCCTGTTGTAAAGGCAAGACTTACTGTACATGAAACATGGGCCAATCACAAGCTCGGAGCGACACATTTTGTTGTAAAGGGGAGTGGGGGGTGTGGGCGGCTAATTCCTCGTTAATTATCTTCAAAAACGAAAAGCTTTAAAAATATAGTTAAATAAAATAAAATAGAGCAGAGATAGAAAAAATTCAAAGAAATAAAGAATTTATATTATATTCCTGAACGTTTCTATTGCCAGAACTTCAAACTCCCTTGTGAAACTTAAGTCTTCTATTACTAATAATACTGAAGTGAAAAACATAGGGGCTGAATTAGTGTACGAATACGACAATGTGGTTCATGTAAATATAATTTATTTCAGTTTGATTTTAACTTAATTAAACAACACGAAAAAATTGTTGGCGTAATTACATGGTTTTTTCTACCAATCAGACTTTCTTTGATTCTTTGGATTTCACCGCAGCTAAGTTTTTAATTTTTTAATTTTTTAATATTCGTTTTATTTGTGTATTGTATGTCCGTTGAAGAAGGCACTTTGCCGAAACGTTCGCTGTTTTTTTTACGTCCTGTCAGGCTAACCCTTACCCTGTTTACGTCTTTTCCATTTAATTTTTTATAAGCCTGATTGCAGTCTCACCCAACATTTTGTTGACAAGGGCAATAAGTTATAAAATAAAAAAAAGACAAAGTGGCAGGACTTTTTTGTTAGAATTTTTGACATTATTAAATCCTGACAAACTTAATTGTGTTGTTTTTTTCGGTCACAGAGGACAATACTGTTGCAAATAAAGGCAATATTCCGAACGAATGCATTGGCTTGCCAAGTACGATCGAACACTCCCAGAACATCGTGTGAAAAAAAAAAGGTTTATAAAAATAACTGTCATCTGAAATTCAAACTGAGCTTATTGCCATTTTAAGAGATATAGATCACGAAAAATCATCTCTCTTCAAGAACAAGATACCCAAAATTGTTCCAATGTATTCGAAAGCTATTCATATATTTCACATAATCACCAAACAAGTCCAGTTGTAGGATATCTAACGATTGAAAATAACAAAAGTAGACATTGTACAATCTATCAAATATTTCATTGAAGTAAAAGTGAATCTACTCACGATGTTTCTGAAATGATTTTAATAAATGGTGATCTTAAAATAAGTGGACTGTACAGGATCATCATCTGTTAATACATCTTCTTCATGGCTGTAAAGTATATAGGTGTTTGAGAAAGACACAATAACATAAAATCTCACTGTAAAATCTCGCTCAAAAAGTTCATTCAATCTACTTTGTTTACTTGATAATTCCACTGAAACGAATTATCTATTTTAGTACTCTAGAACGTTGTCACGCATTCTTGTTCACGCCCATACACCATTTGGAATATTTATTTACTTTAAAAGCAAGACATCATGATACGAAATAGTGAATATACCATAGAGCCATTTTGAGATTATTTGGAAAGGTATAGAAAAACTGACAGAGGTAGCAAAAAGCTCATGAGACCAACAGACGCATGAACTTTGGTAGTCACAATGAAATCTTTTTATTTTTGAAGCTTTGTCAAAGATGCCTGAAACTATTTATAGACGTATAATGCTAGAGAAAATACTGAGCACAAGATGCTCACAGAGAAAGAAATGAAATATTTAAAGGATGCTTTGACATTTGATAAGATTTTATATGGAGACCTCATTCTTTTAATCGAATCTTCAAGTCATTGTAGCAGAGAGCAAAATTTTGGTGATAAAAAATGTGTATCCATGTTATTTAGAAAACAGTTGGGATGAAAGATCTAATATTCATAAGATGAGATTACTGTAGAATTTCATGTGAGATTTTATGCAGGTATGTAGAATTAAGAAAACAGATACATTTTCCGTACACAAGACAATCTGCTGGATTTGAAAAGATTCCTTTAAATGAGAGTATTCAAATGACATTGTCAAGCAAAGTCTATTAAACCCCACGGGTAAAAAAAAAAGATATAATGAATTCAAGACCAGCTAATTTATTAAAGTCTTTATAAGTTATTAAGGCTCGAAGTTACCTTGCCTAAAATAATTTAATCAATTTGAACATTGTTTACAATGGTCCTAAGAAATGCAAGGTTTTAAAATAGCTTTTCTAAAATGAGTTAAGGAAAAATTGATTACGATCAATAAAGATTACGCCAACATTGTCTAATCTATTGCTAAATCTATTTCAATTTTGGCTATTGAGCATGGCAAGGCTGAAAACATTAATACACAAAAGATTGTTTCATCGGGGAAAACAGAAATTTTCAATTTTATTAAAGAAATGAAGCATTCTTTTTTTTATCTCTAACATAAACATTTATAGTGTCATAATTACCAGGGGCGTCGCTAGGGGGTGCGTGGGGGCGCGCCGCCCCGGGTGACACCATCAGGGGGGTGACACCAAAGTGTAAATTTCTTTATTTTCCCGTTATTTGGCACTGGAAAAAATGGAGGATTTCTATAGGTTAAGTCGTTAGGGGTGACACCATGAGCTACCGCCCCGGGTGACACCAACTCTAGTGACGCCACTGATAATTACTTTCTAAGTAAAACTATCTTTACTTTACAGGGTTAACATATATTTCGGGGGAGGGGGTTGGTTCTGGCCCGGGCGGCACATACCCACGCTATGCCGCTGGAGGGAGTTAAACTTTTAGCTGACATTTGAATAAAATAAACATGGCACAGCTCAATTTTTTTGTTTAACGCCCACCTTTAATCTCCTAGCTCATTGTCGCCCCATTATTCGCCCCGTGAGTTAGAGTAAACACTATCGCCATGAATCCACTTAAGCAGGTCATTGTACTAAACCAAGTTGAACCATTGAACAGGGAAAAATAAAGGACAAGTGTTTTTGGTTTCAGATGACGCTTGTCATATCGTGTAATATTGATCTTATGGGAAGTCATGATCTGTCTCAAATATTGTTCTAATGGTTAGGTTTATAGATGAACACATTTACGGCCTTTAAACACAATTTCTTTTGTGAACAGGGAACATTTGAATGTAAATGTAAAAAACGACAGATAATTGAACACGTATAAAACTATAGATAATTGAACACGTATAAAACTATAGATCAATGTACTGGTAAAAAAAATATAGATATAGTACTTTTTAAAAATATCTCGTTCAAATATCCACCAAACTCGTTGATGATAAAATCATTTACCATCTCCTAAAAATATCCGTTGTAACATCTTCCATCTCAATATTTCTCGATGAGTATCTGGGAATGTTTGTCAACAATACGATATTTGTTCTTGTTGTTTCTCTGTTTAGTTACTTTCTGATATCGCTAGTTACCGCCCCTTACCTCCTTCTACAAGAGACTTTTATTATTATTGTTATTCTAAATCAGTGGTTCTTAACCTTTTTGGAAGTACCGAACCCCACCAGTTTCATATGCACATTCACCGAACCCTTCATTATTAGTAGTAATATAGATGCCTTGAGTCGGGTGCTGTCTTGACCTCCCTCCGCCGAACCCCGGCGACTGACTCACCGAACCCCTAGGGTTCGATCGAACCCACGTTAAGAACCACTGTTCTAAATGATTATATCATTCTTAATAATGTTAATTAGTAGAAAAAGTAATAAATCTTTCTTTTGTTGTCTTCTTTCTTCTTGAATTGTATATGTTTCTCTGTCACTATCTTCAAGTGATCACTTGATCAAAAAACCCAACATGAGTTCATTAATAATTTTTCGGTTGTTGTATAAAGCCTTAAAAACAACTAACCGTTAAAACGTCAAAGATTCCGTTGTTGAGCTGGTAAACTTTGAGAAGATATTGTAAATAACGTATTTGGTATGCAGTAGCGAGCGTGCCGAACACCCCTAGAGAACACGGGCTCGAGAGTAGCACGCTACCAGACGCCATTCCTCTAATCAATCAACTTCTGCTGCTAAAATAATGGCCAGTGGTCTTATTCAAATTTCTGATGTTTATTGTGGTTCTATCGATTCTGACATGAAAACTGCGGCAATTTTTCAAGAAGGTAAAAAAAAACAACTCATTGGACTGGTCTGGTCTAAACACTACCATATGTAGTCTGGTAGAAGAGTTACGGTTCGCGAAAATGTCAATAAGAGTTACATACCCTTGTGTTGTTATTTTATAGTCAATCGGGGCTGTTGATTATTTGGCAATATTTCTTGAGGCATATTTTTATTTTCAGTTAATGAACGAGACTTGTATAGAGTCTCAGATTTTATTCGTATCTTATAGAATCCTATCTTATACATTACAGGTGATCTTTCTATACATACGATTATTGCGGCCCACGCTAATCCTCTACTTAGGTCTAGCCTGCATTGTTATGACAGCTTTGAATGCCGAGGCTGGTATTGGTTGTCTTGGTCTGTTCAGGCAACCAATCAACCCCCACACCCACCCCCTAATTCATTTAACCTGCTTCATGCTGTTATCATTTTCTGATCATAAGTGACAACTTTGAGCTGATATATATTTTAGATTGTGACAATTATTACGTAATAATTCGCACTGAACTTCTTTTCTTTTTAAATGGTGAGTCATTGATTAAATGGGGCGTCAGTGGTTAAATAGTGAGGCAGTGGTTAAATGGTGAGTCAGTGGTTAAATGGTGAGTCAGTGGTTAAATGGTGAGTCTGTGGTTAAATGGTGATTCAGTGGTTAAATGGTGAGTCAGTGATTAAATGGTGAGTCAGTGGTTATATATGGAGGCAGTGGTTTAATGGTGAGTCAGTGGTTAAATGATAAGGAAGTGGTTAAATGGTGAGACAATGTTTAAATATGGAGTCAGTGGTTAAATGGTGAGTCAGTGGTTAAATGGTGAGTCTGTGGTTAAAGGGTGAGTCAGTGGTTAAATGGTGAGTCAGTGGTTAAATAGTGAGTCAGTGGTTAAATGGTGAGTCAGTGATTAAATGGTGAGTCAGTGGTTAAATGGTGAGTCAGTGATTAAATGGTGAGTCAGTGATTAAATGGTGAGTCAGTGATTAAATGGTGAGTCAGTGATTAAATGGTGATTCAGTGGTTAAATGTTGAGTCAGTGGTTAAATGGTGAGTCAGTGATTAAATGGTGAGTCTGTGATTAAATGGTGAGTCAGTGATTAAATGGTGAGTCAGTGGTTAAATGGTTAGGCAGTGGTTAAATGGTTAGGCAGTGGTTAAATGGTGAGTCAGTGATTAAATGGTGAGTCAGTGGTTAAATGGTGAGTCAGTGGTTAAATGGTGAGTCAGTGGTTAAATGGTGAGTCAGTGATTAAATGGTGAGTCTGTGATTAAATGGTGAGTCAGTGGTTAAATGGTTAGGCAGTGGTTAAATGGTGAGGCAATGTTTAAATATGGAGGCAGTGATTAAATGGTTCCCGTGGACTCATCTGTTTTTGTTAGTATAGATAAAGTTTTAAATCAACATATTAAACAACAACATATTAAAGAACAACTTGTTACAACTTATTTAAAAACAACATAACAAAAAAAAACAACTTATTAAACAACAACATGTTAAACAACAGCATGCTAGACAACAACATATGAAACAACAAATGTATTAACAACATGTTAAACGTAAACATATTAAACAACAACACATTAAAATTTTTATTTATTTATTTTTTGAAGAAAAAAAAAAGTTTTCTATCCTTGACATGCATTTGAACGCTGTATTAATAAAGAGCAACCATAACCTTTGTCTAAAAACACCAGAGTTGGAATGGTTTTCGTTGGCCTATGCCACCCTATGGTATGTTTACAATGTAATTTACAGTTAGACATTGCATGGAGCTAAAAAGCGCGTGTAATGACATTTTTTCAAACAAATTGATTTAGCCCCTGTGAAATGTGTGAATAAATTAATGTGTGAACACATGAACATAGGCCCGTTGAAAAGGCGTGTACACATTTTACTCTGCAAAAATATTTTTTACCATGTGCACATGTACATCACTTTATGTAATTGGTGTTAGGGATTTCTTTTATTTTCTACTTTAAAGCATTAGTGAATTGTTCAGACTGATATATTGACATTCCTACAGAAAAGCTCGAGTTAGTCGCCTGCAGCTATCAGTGTGTGATCTGAGGGCTTCAATCACGCTGATTGCACTCCACTGCGCCGATAGCGAATCGGCAGACAGCGTTAATCCTTGAAGAATTTAATCCGTGAGATAATCCTGACCTACTGTCACTTTGATCAACAAAACGACACGTCGTCTGCTCCAACTTTAGTCATACAAATACCACCAGAGGCTCATGGGAACTTTAAATACAAATAACACCAGTGGCTCATGGGAACTTTTAATACAAATACCACCAGAGGCTCATGGGAACTTTAAATACAAATACCACTGTTGCGTACTGGGTTCTGGAACTATCTTAGCAATAAAGACAGACTCTTGTCGAATGGAAGATGTTCTTTATTGGACTATAATTGCACGTACAATCCTTCCTACAGCCATCGAGACATCACAATATACAGCTTACAGGATCACAGTCTTTACAGCGTTCGAGATCTCACGGCACAGGCATACAGGCTCTAGTGTTCGAGCAACCTCGATAACACCCGCCTTCTAGTGTTCGAGCACACCTCGAAACACCATCCATCAATCCACAGCTCTGGCCGAACGATCCCACACGGACGTTACAAGTCTCTCGTATCCTCTCTCGCTCGTCTCGTACACGTCTGCTTTCGTCTCTCTTTCGTCTCTCTGCCACACTACACAGGCCCACACTATATATAGCCCTTGTCTGACCTTCCACAAGTCAGTCTCTGAACATCGTTCAAAACAATCTCACAACAACTCACAAAACTCATTGCCAACTCATCAACAACTCAGAAACATTCATTGACAGTGATTCTCATACCTTGACAACCACCAGAGGCTCATGGGAACTTTCAATACAAATACCACCAGTGGCTCATGGGAACTTTTAATACATTTACCACCAGAGGCTCATGGGAACTTTTAATACAAATACCACCAGAGGCTCATGGGAACTTTAAATACAAATAACACCAGAGGCTCATGGGAACTTTTAATACAAATACCACCAGAGGCTCATGGGAACTTTCAATACAAATACCACCAGAGGCTCATGGGAACTTTCAATACAAATACCACCAGTGGCTCATGGGAACTTTTAATACAAATACCACCAGAGGCTCATGGGAACTTTAAATGCAAATAACACCAGAGGCTCATGGGAACTTTAAATACAAATACCACCAGAGGCTCATGGGAACTTTAAATACAAATACCACCAGAGGCAGGGGAACTTTAAATACAAATACCACCAGAGCCAGGGGAACTTTTTTTTTTAAAAAAGTGTGTTAAATGAATAAATGCCAATACACGCACGTGTCATACACGCGTGTCATTGACTCCCAACTTAAACATCAACACGTCAAACATGTGTGTAGACGTTAAAGAAACAAAGACTTTGCTACATTGTAGAAATCAATCATGCGTGTCCATGAATCCACATACCTTCATGTACATATCAATATTGTGGGGTCTGAGGCTAACATTGAACATAATTCAAACCATATGACGTCTCATGAGGAAAACGGTAACTGTCTCACATAAGACGGACACCTAACAAAATTAGGATTAGACAAGACCATTACAAATATTGGGTTTTCTTTTTCTTTTTTTTTCTAATTTATATTTTTTAAAAATCATCCGAATACTCCATTCGTTCACAATGTCCTAATTGTGCTTAATACTCGAATACAAAATATTGTAAATTACAAGCCAGTGGGTTGAGCCATAAAAAATAATCACCAAATAATCGAATACGTCATTGACCGCGCCATAAAGGAATGAATCGTTTTGCACGTAGCGCCGCTCTGTTAGGCCAGTCAAGGGCAGTAACTAATGCGCTCTTTTTGTTTCTTTCTAACAAACGTTACATTGTGCTCAGGGGGCTCAGGGTATTTTGTGTGGCCAAACGGAACGGAGTTATAACTAGATTTCCAGGGGCGTCCACGAAGGTGGGTGTTGGATTAGACCTGCGTTAGCTCAGTGAGCATCTTAGAGTTTGAATATTGTAATGTGGCGGCCAATGACAGGGATCATCGCGATATTGTAATGTGGGGGCCAATGACAGGGATCTTGGCGAGATTGTAATATGGCGGCCAATGACAGGGATCATGGCGATATTGTAATGTGGGGGCCAATGACATGGATCATGGCGAGATTTTAATATGGGGGCCAATGACAGGGATCATGGCGATATTGTAATGTGGCGGCCAATGACAGGGATCAT
>MUZC01000345.1:72224-122219 GCA_002072015.1 Radix auricularia | reverse complement strand
CTAGGATGTTTCTATCAATGTGGTAGGGGTGGATGATTAGACACCATGGCTACGTTGTTTCTATCAATGTGGTAGGGGTGGATGATTAGACACCATGTCTACGATGTTTCTATCAATGTGGTAGGGGTGGATGATTAGACACCATGGCTACGATGTTTCTATCAATGTGGTAGGGGTGGATGATTAAACACCATGCCTAGGATGTTTCTACCAATGTGGTAGGGGTGGATGATTAGACACCATGGCTACGATGTTTATATCAATGTGGTAGGGGTGGATGATTAGACACCATGGCTAGGATGTTGCTATCAATGTGGTAGGGGTGGATGATTAGACACCATAGCTAGGATGTTTCTATCAATGTGGTGGGGTGGATGATTAGACACCATGGCTAGGATGTTTCTATCAATGTGGTAGGGGTGGATGATTAGACACCATGCCTAGGATGTTTCTATCAATGTGGTAGGGGTGGATGATTAGACACCATGGCTACGATGTTTATATCAGTGTGGTAGGGGTAAATGATTAGATGTTAACAAACAACAATAAAGTTAAGAAATGCACAGTGCATCAAGAAAACACTAAAACGAAGTCAATGTATCGGGTCGGTGATACACATGTCTCGTAATGAACCCGTTACACACCATTGAACTTCGTGCTTCAATTCCGTCTTATTTTAGCCAACAACACAGATATTTCATGAGATTAAGCAACCTTGTCCTTACACGGCAGATTGTTCGTTTACCACGAAGCATGTGGGATTTGTTTTCTGTGAAAGGAAGTAAGGAACATCAACCCTGTTTGGGGGAGTTAAATATCCTTTGACAACAATTTTTCTATTCATTAGACACTCTTTGGCTTCAATAGCTATGAATGAATACCTCCCGTGCTGTGCATAAAGAAACGATAATCATTTATCTATATATAAATATGCTACGTACTCAGGACAATGAACCCTTCAATTTATAAAGCTACTATAGTTAGCCCCCTTACGAGATGGTTTTTTATTTGTTTAAGCCCAAACGTTTTAATGTATTACAAAATTCACTACGAAATCATAGGAAAGAATCAGATCACGATAGAAGTGGACATTTAAATTAAAACACTGTTCATCACCGAAAATAGGTCTCAATATTTTATCAGTTTAAAACCGTAGCTCAGAAATATAGATTGCAAGTTTCGTCATAAAAACGTTAGCAAACATTGTAATGTGAAAGGGGACACCATCCCAACAGCACTTATGGGCATTACATTCCTGTTTTTTTTTTTTTTGTTTTTTTTTAAATTTTAGAATGGCATGTAATTAAGTCAATTTACTTTTAAAAATGTATCGCACCGTTATGAACTTTCTGAAGCACGCTGGTTAATGAATACGACATAAAGAAAAGTTTTTGGCAAAAAATGAGTAAGTAGAGCATGACAAGAAAACCTCTCTTGGTAAGACCAACCAAAATACATGATGATAGTCTTCACCAGCATTAGTATCCACGATATTCTGTTGACAGCTGAAATGTACATACACTGTATAACTCTTAAATACATGACATTTTCCTAATTTGTACATGCTTCAAAACCAGAGCCATATCATTTAATGCTGGTCAGCTTGATAGACCAGCAGAGATTATCCAACGTCCAATCTCTTAATATGAATTAATGCTCGTTTATAAAAATAAAAAATAAAAATAATAAATAAAAAATAATATTAAAAAAAAAAAAAAAAAAAAAAAAAAGGATAAATTCATGTTCATTTAAATTTGAGATAATTATTACTTTCACTTTATGAATTTTATATTTTAAATGAACTACTCAAAGAATAGTCCTAGCTACCAAAAGGATTTAGATCCTCTGTAACTTGAAAATTCGTGTAAAATCAGCTGACATTTTGACTTACTCTTGTTAACAAAAATGAGACAGAGAAATGTATTTATGATCGTGTTTTTTTTTTAATATTCTAGATTTAAAACACCAAAACCAGTTCTATAAAATTGTTGCTGATAGTTTTATGCAACTGATCTGAATTTTTTTCAGGCTCCGCCCTTGAGATATAAAAAATGTGTGACCTAAACACAAATTATCACTCCCTTAGCGGGTATTAAAAAGACCAAGGCTGTTATTAACACACTCATATTAAGCAGCGTTTAAATTTACAAGGCAAATCGGCTTTTAGATTCAGAGTTATTGAAATTTAGCACCATTCAATAATTTACCCATTTAACGGAAATCTTATTATCGGCTTTGTTACCAGGAGAAATGCGCATGAGATGATCCACCCCTCTGTCTTTTACTTTCAGTCAATTAGAAAGATCTGGGTGGTAGTATAGCTAGACGTACATCAGGAGCAATAGAAAGTTCATTGTCAATTATGGAAAAATTAATTCCGAATTGACCCCCACCCCCCTGAACTGAACTGAACTGTCCCTTAACCCGACGCTGGGTCGTTGGGGCACCATTTTGAGCTGCACACTATTTCATGCCATGTGTCACGGTTCTGAGCTGCCTTCTGGGAATCGCTAAATGACAGGCCGGTCCACTCTTTGATGTTGTCCTCCCAACTCTTCCTTGGTCTGCCTCTTTTCCTTCCCCCCTGGACTGTGCCTTGCAATATCGTCTTTGAGAAACCTCCAGATCTTGTCACGTGTCCATCGTAATTTCCTCTTTCTAATTGAGGTGAGAAGGTCCTCGTAAGGGCCAATGACAGCACTTATTTTATCGCGGACCGCTTCGTTCGTGACGTGCTCCATGTAGGAGATATTTTGTAACTTTCGAAGACATCTCATCTCTAGCGCATTAATTCTTCTTTGGAGGTCTGCGGTGAGCGTCCAAGCCTCACAACCATACAGGAAGTCTGACATCGCCAAAGAGCGCATTAGTCGAATTCCTTGCAAAGCTAGAGAAGACATCAAAGGCCTTTGGCATGGAAATCAATGCAGAGAAGACCAAGGTCATGGCAAACAATAAATTCACAAGTGAAATACGGATAAACGAGCAAAAACTCGAGGAGGTCCCTACCTTTAAATATCTAGGGGCTATAATATCCCATGAAGGCTCAAAGCCAGAAATTCTTGACAGAATGGCCCAAACAACTGCAGCATTAAGCAAACTTAACCACATCTGGCAAAGCCAGGAGCTCTCCCACCCTCCACCCCTCGTCTCCCCTCCCCTTAGCTATTTACTTCCTTTCACCGAAAAAAAGCATAACAAACAAGCCAAAAGCCGAATAATAAAATTCCGCATTATTGCAATACGATCAACATAGCCTTCCAAGAACGTTCCGCCGTCGTTTCGGTGGCATGTTGTACCTCCCCTCCCACAGCCGACTCGACTGGCCATGAATTTGCATCACTCAATTCATGATGGTTATAATAAATAACCCGTAAAAACAAAGTTTTTGACTATAAATCCAAACGCTTACCGCTCAAGATAAAGTCTTTGAAAAAAATACTGCACAAAAAATAACTCGCTTTGAACGTCCGCGTAAATTTGATCAATATGTAAATGAGATTTCTTTTTTCTGATTGGCTGTGGGAGTCTGTATGAGGTTGAGGGACCAATCGCTATCGATGACCCCACAGAAAATTGTCTTTTATTATCCAAAGGATTTGTATGTTATATCACATGAGTTTAAGCATGACATCCATTGTTGTTATAGCTGGCACGGCATCGTGCTGTCCTTTTGTTCATTAGACATTTATTTTAACCTCTTAATTACCCCTTGGAAACACTTTTACTTTTAGTTTATGTTTAAGATAGAATAAGATGTTGCCAAGAGCAATCTCTCCAGTTTCTTAATTCGAATGTTTCACGGCCGGCTTTCGGCATTGTGGGACGCGGTGGTCGAGTGGTAGCGCGCTCGACTGGCGTACCGATGTTCAGGAGTTCGAATCCACGTGAAGGCGAGGATTTGTTCCCGGGGCCTGAGGAGTCCCCGAGTCACCCAGCTCTGAATGGGTACCTAACTAGACAATAGTTAGGCGGCTGGGGTAATGCGTGGAACCCCTATAGCCGTGACCTGCGACCGCTGCATCACTTGCCAACAGACCACCTCTCATGGTCTGTGGACGCAATTATCTTCTGCATAGAAGGAGCGTCTGTATATCTAAGATAAGATAGGCAAACTAGGCAGCCTCAGATTAAAGTCATTATTTGGGGGCCTCGTACAAAAATATTGACATATTTATTTTTCTATAAAATTTAGGGCCACCAAATTCATTTCGCTAGGGCCTGCGATTGGCTAAGCCCGGGCCTGAATGTTGTCAAAATAGATAATTGGCTGGCGTACCAATGATCACGGGTTCGAATCTTCGTGGAGACAGGGACTTGTTCCCGGTTCCAAGGGTGTCCCTGTGTTCACCCAGCAGCTTCGACACTAGTTAGAGAAATAAAGGCATCTGGTTAATGCGAGGAACTCTCATAGCCGTGGGCTGTGAACGCCGAATCACTTACCTACATACCAACATGGTCTGTGGACGCAATTATCTTCTATATAGAAGGAGCGTCTGTATAGATAAGACTAGACAAGACATTTCCAGTTGTGGGCCTCAGCTAAATAAAACGCCATGGAGAACAAAGTCAAATACAATAGAACCAGAACCTTTCCTTATCATTTGCTAGATTTTTTGGTTACACTAAAAGGCATTAGTTAGGTTTAGTGGTTACACTGTTGGCATTAGTTAGGTTTAGTGGTTACACTGTTGGCATTAGTTAGGTTTAGTGGTTACACTGTTGGCATTAGGTAGGTTTAGTGGTTACACTGTTGGCATTAGTTAGGTTTAGTGGTTACACTGAAGGCATTAGTTAGGTTTAGTGGTTACACTAAAGGCATTGGGGACCCTGCAAGTAACGTGTTGCGAATAAGTTTGTAACTAGAGCTATCTACCAGTTTCATTCGATTTGAAGACTAAAACTCTTCCAAGTCCCACCTAAATTCACTCTCAACTTTGCTGGGCGTGGGGCAAGTCAGGCAGGAGTTGTCCGTACACGAAAGTATCACAGATTTCTTAAAATACTAGAAGACAAGATTGAAGAGAAGATAGTCACTCATTGACTAATCATTTTAAAGAAGTAGAAATATTTCTGTGGGGGGGGGGGGAATTGCAAACACGCTCGCGAATTTGTTTACAGTCTTGCTAATAAGAAAACAGAAACACATTTAAACAAAGAGCAATAGGGTTAATCGTTTGAAAAAAACACAGAGATATTTAAATAAAATACATCACTCAGATATGCATACATTTTTTTTTTAAATTGCCAATGCAAGAACACTTACGAATTCTTGTTGTTCTCGCCTTGTATTCAGGCCAGTGTCTGGAATAGGTTGTCTGAACAAAGCAGAAAAACAATAAATTATGAACACCTGACACCCTAATAAAAATTCAAGATTGGACATATAAACCATCTATTGACGTTGAACGCAATATTAGTTTGTATTTAAAGAGTGTATGTATTGCATAAAATAAGATAAGACGTTTTAGGTAAGTGAGACTTTTCACATTAGCAAAGATAGCCGGTATGTTGTTTCACATGAACTCTATGAACACGCAAGTGTACGCAGTCTGCGAAGATAAAGTTCACGGTCAACAGAATAAACAATGTGCCGACTTTAAACACCGCCTTCACACTAACTAGAACGAAACTTTGTTTTCAGTTTTTTAACATCAATGTGCTCATAGCTTCGAGAGTATTGTATTTTTTTTTCATACAGCAAAATAATGTCAAATTTTGACACGATATATTTGTGTGTAATGAATATAATTTTGAACTTGTGATGACTGTCTCCTCCCCCTGCAGCCCCGTCATTCACCACTACCACAGTTGACGTCACTATAGATGAGGAGACACCAGCAGGAAGTAACGTCGCCTTTGTCCTCTCTGCCACCGACACGGACAGTGGCGACACCTTGATATACAGTTTTATAGGTGAGTTGGGTGCCTACTGTCTTACCTGTGAGTTGGGTGCCTACTGTCTTACCTGTGAGTTGGGTACCTACTGTCTTACCTGTGAGTTGGGTACCTACTGTCTTACCTGCGAGTTGGGTGCCTACTGTCTTACCTGGGAGTTGGCCACCTACTGTCTTACCTGTGACTAGAGTATTTACAGCTTACCTTTGAATTTAGAATACCTACCTGTGATTGGAGTACCTATAGCTTACCTGTGAATAGAATGTATATAGCTTATCTGTGAGTAGCTTTACCTACATTTATACCGACAAACCCAACCTGTGTATGCGGTAAGTGAAAGTCTTACAAACTAACTCGAGCACATTTTAATTTTTTTCTTCTATTTATGAAAATTCCGACTATGTAATAAAATTAGTCCGTCTTGTAAAAGGTGTCCTAAAATATTCATGTTTTCAGCGGCGGGAAGCAAGTGTTCGGCGGTGTAACGAGTAAAGAGGTTTTCTGCTGATTTATAGATTGATTCTTAAAAAGATCAAGTGAATTATTTGAATGCAGTTTTTTTTTTATTTGCTTGAGTAAATTGAAAAATTCCAGTGCTGACGCAACCATTAATTGTGGACTTTATTTGAGTGGGATAGGCATTTTTCTAGAAGTAATTGTCGGTAGAATAACATGTGTTATTTATAAGGACGTGTTTTAACGTTTTAAGTCGGTGGGGGCGGTGGGGGGGTTGTTGTTGTGGTGTAAAGGTTGCGATTAATTAGGAGCCGACCAACAGTCCCTTAAAGCAGTGCTTCTCAAAGTGGTGGTCCGCTGACCGGTGCCGGTCCGTGGGCCATCAGCCGCAAGTCCGCGAAATGGATCCGAAAGGAAAGATAATTCTAAATAAAATACTCCCTTTGCAAACATTAATAAAAACTGATAATATAAAAAAAATGCTAAATTTTCGACACAAGCACATAAAATGAAATAAGTTATTTAAAATAAATTAGATTAATTTAGTAAAAATAAGTCTACGTTTATTTCAATACGTAGTTATAATAATCCTTGGAATATCCTGAACTTATCGAAATTGCTCTTAATCATGTTGCTCCATTTCCTTCATCTTACCTATGTGATATTGGTTGTTCAACATGGAGCATTGTTAAGACAAATTAAGTACAGAAAATATCAATGTTCGTTCTCCATTGCATGTAGTAATGTCCTCAATTAGGCCTCGACTTTATAAAATTGTAAAAAAAATGAGCAGGCTCATTCTATTCTAAGTGATCTTTTACAATAACTTAGACCTAAGTAAGAAAACGGGTTTATTAAAACAATATCAACGTAAAAACTTGTTGATACAAAATAAGACAATCGTAAATAAGCAATCAAGGGTTCAGATATTCTTTTCAAAATGTGTCGGTGACATGCAGCACAAAACAAGCCGTATGTTTCCGTTTAGGGCTGTAGGACCTAATTTTGCTACCACGTTAGTACAGGGAAATTAGTGCACCGGTCCCTGGTGTAATAGAATAAATTCCTGCCGGTCCGCAGTACTAAACTGTTTGAGAAGCACTGCTTTAAAGTATACGTGAAACGAATGCTTCCATGCCTAAAGTAAAAAAAAAATGAATGGATCTTTGAAACAATAAATAAAACAATTCTTTAGTAAGATAGTCTGAACCGGGCTTTGATTTGATGGATCACAGTACATGTCAAAATTTTTTGAGATGCCTGGTTGTATTATTTTCCTCAGCATGACTTAGAGTTAAGCGTTTGTGGGCTTTTTAATTGTACTAAAATCGATTGATATGAATTCAATCACTTACTTCCATATCTTTGGTTCTGTGTGCCAGGTTCAGATGCCTCAATACTAAACATTGACCAGAGCACAACTCTAATCACTCTCAATTCAAAGATCGATACTGACCCCAACACACAAAAGGCGTACAATCCCATTCTTAAAGGTAAGAAGACCACGTTACATTGGTCATGATGACCATTAGTGATAACAAAAAATGACCCAGTAAAACATATTTAAGTAGATTTCTTGTAAAATATTTATTTACTGAAATAAATAATTATCACAATACTTATCAAGTGTGCGTTTAAAGTAGAAATCAACACTATAATTTGCATTCAGTAAATATATATGAAATGAATAATACATTTTAAAAAAAATTTAATAATCAAGTTAGTGCAGAGATAATTTTTAAAAAAATGTAAATATTTAGGGGCATGCTTACAAACAAAAATATCCGATAAGTGAAACTGAACACTGAACACGTGTCTTCAATTTGAGTCAAAGAAACTCAGTGTTGTACAGATAACATCTTCAGTAGCGAAGGCTTAAGTCAAGACCCATGAACAGAATGAGACACTTAGATGTGCTCTAGAGACTGAGTAAAACGGTCGAAGCTCAAGACCCCCAGTGTAATGTCTGAATAGTAGGGCTGCGGAAATTAACGATTAATTTATCGATTAATCGTTACAGAATTTGACAATTACAATTTTTTAATCGATAAAATGAAGAATAAAATTAAGGAAAGTATTTCGATTTATTAATAAATAATTAACTATTAATATTTAATAACAGTTTCTCTTTTTACGTACAAATTTCTCCATTTTTTTTTTAAATTGATTTTTAAAGTGTTATCTTTAAAATAAGCATTTTTTTTTAAGGAAAATGATATTTTAACAAGTTGTTTTACTTAATTAACAATAACAAAATTTAAATTCATTGACATTATATTGAAATAGATCTTCTTATATTTGAATATATCTCCTAAAAGAATTATATTTTCTTTATCAAATACTTAAGTTACTCGCATTTTATGAATTTTCAGTGTAATGACGTCATACATCTTATTTTTAGCTTTAATCAAAATTGTTGATTAATTTTTCGGTAATTGTTCAAAAGTTTACGATTACATTTCAATTAATCGATAACAGCCCTACTGAATAGTATTCTTTTTATGACTTATATGTGTAGTGAACGACACCAGTAACAATACACACACTCACACACACACACACACACATGCACACATACACACACATACACACACACAAACACACACATATACACACACACTCACACACACACACACTCTCACACACACACAAATACACACACACAAATACACAAAAACAACGCTGTCTGAAACATATTTGGGTGTAGGTGTGTATTTACCCCACCAATCCCGGCCCACACAAATAACAATGATAAGTTAATGACGCTGAAGACGATTGTTTTGTTACACACGACATCCTTGTTTTACTCTCCCTTCAGTCAAGGATAACACCGACCTCTCGGCCACAGTGACCATCACACTGACCATACAATCGTTTCACATGACATCCTTGTTTTACTCTCCCTTCAGTCAAGGATAACACCGACCTCACTGACCATACAATCGTTTCACATGACATCCTTGTTTTACTCTCCCTTCAGTCAAGGATAACACCGACCTCTCGGCCACAGTGACCCTCACATTGACCATCCAGGACATCAACGACCACGCCCCAAGCTGCAGTCCTATGGTGGTCTACACGGCCAAAGATGAGGGAACCACGGGTAAGACGGTTCGCGCTGGAAATAATTAGAAAGCTGTAAGACCTTCTGTTTAGCTCTTAAAAAGATAAACCAAATTCTCAGCATTTATGATTTTAGCGTTAGGGAGGCTCAAAAAATGGGGGTGGCTTAGGAAGTTAGGACACGAATAAAGGTATAAAGTGAGGTATTCGGTCGTCTCTTGGTGTGTACGTGGGAAAGGATTGAAGACAGCTTACATGACTTTAATTTGCGCCTCTGATTCAGACAAAACCTAGAAAGTTGGACGAAGTCTTCAGCGTAAACAAAAAGAATTTTCAAAATTTTAAAAATTCAGTTGAATAGCTGCATTTAAAAAGCCATTTAGATATAGGATTTCTTTTTCCTTTTTTTCTACAATTTTCCACATTGAATTAAAAACAACATTAATTTTAACTAGGCGATCCGCGTCGTAGCATACGCTGCTAATGATTTAGTGAGGGATGAAGACTTCCTGAAAAACACAGTTGTCCAAATGGGGTGGGTTTGGGCAAACAACTGTTAGTGAATGAAAAGAAGGAACTCTGGAGAGAGCAACATACAATTGTCCATGACTGAAAACAGGTTTTGGAAGATACAGACATATCTTTTTGAACGTTTGGCCCTGTTAGCAAACCAAACCAGCCAGAATCGAAGAGAACAATGGAAAGGCAACGTGGCTCAGACGACTGTAGGAGATACCAAAGCGTCTGAAAACACTGGAGCGATGAGGTACACACTGCTGCAGGTACAAACGCATGTCTGGGGTGTGATGGAGGGCGCCTAAAGTATTCATTTTATGAAAATAATTGTTGAGGAGAGTGTGTGACTACTTTTATGTCTCTGAGCACAACGGAGAGCACGATGTTATTATGCCAATGTCGTGAAATCAAAGCTTACAGTCGTGTTGCGAAGCAATGCTCGAAAAGAAAGTGGGAAATGAACGGGTACGAACACAAAAAATTTTAAACATTAAAAAAGTAATGCCTTAGCTGGGGCTTGAACCTACGCGTGTTAGGCGAATGTAATAACCACTACACTACGAAATACATGCTATTCAGTTGTTCTGAAAGAACAAAGTAATTGAACTCAATTATCTTATATGTTACAGACGCTCCTTCTGTACAGAAGATTATTGCGTCCTACGTATTTCTATGAACGTGTTGTTGGTCTCGATGACCCCCACCCTCTGCACTACCGTTCCTTGCCAGCTGATTGGTCGGTGGGGTTAGACAGTTTGGTGTCCGGCATGGTTGAACCATGAGAAGAATTACATATATAGATATGTTTCTTATTGATACAAATTATTGCCGCATAGCTTCATAATGAGTTGTTTTTTCCTTAACTGGTAACTACTTATGTAACAATGATATATTTTGTCACAGATTTAATTAAGTTATATTGATATTTTCCTGGCCACGATATATCTACACAAAAGGTGTATATAATCTACACAAAAAGTGTATATAATCTACACAAAAATTATATATAATCTACACAAAAAGAGTATATAATCTACACAAAAAGAGTATTTAATCTACTCAAAAAGTGTATATAATCTACACAAAAAGTATATATAATCTGCACAAAAGGTACTTAGATATTAACAGAAAATATTGATACTTGTAGCAGCGACCGGGAGGGGGGGTCTCAGTCTTTACATCACTTAGGGGGCCAGAAGGCTGAGGGGGTTTTCCGGGAAGACTAATGAAGAGCGCAGGCTCGGGACTGCTGATTTTCTTCCACATATAGGATACTTAAAACATGTAAATTTCCATTCAGGTACATTATACACCCTGACTTGCACTGACGGTGACAGTTCTAGAAATGACAACAATGTCCTCAAATACCAGATAGCAGTTGGCGACACCACGAAATTTAGGTTTGTTTTCTTTATTATGTTACACAAAAATTAAATGCCACCTATAAACGTGTCTTGTAAAGCAATTGTTAGTGCTGAAAGCTTTTTTGTGTGTGTGTGCGTGCGCGTGCGTGCGTGCGTGCGTGTGTGTGTGTGTGTGTGTGTGTGTGTGTGTGTGTGTGTGTGTGTGTGTGTGTGTGCGCGCGTGCGCGCGTGTGTGTGTGTGTATAGGGGGGGGTCTCTTTAAGACCTGTGTTTTAGGAAAGCGTTCACTGATTGTTACTAAAAATAAAATTGATGTGTTTATTCTTAATTAAAATATGTTCGTATAAATTACCAAAAGACGCGAACTAAATCAGCGATTATGTCAATTTCACTGACCAAGTTCTGTTTTGTCAAATATTGAACTTTCACTGACAATGTTCTGTTGTGTCAAATATTTACCTTTCAGTGACCGTGTTCTGTTGTATCAAATATTGACTTTTTACTGACCAAGTTATGTTGTTGTTGTGTCAAATATTGACCTTTCACTGACCATGTTATGTTGTTTTTGTGTCAAATGTCGACTTTTGACTGACCATGTTCTGTTTTCCGCTACCTCATAGTGTCAACAGTGGAACTGGACTGATCAGTGTTACAAGTGCTGTGGACTATGAGGTGAAGCAGTCTGAAACCCTCAGCATCATTGTGGCTGACAGAAATGGTGTTAGTGGTGGACGTTCTGTTACAGTCACAGTCGTCGTGTCGGTAAGTCCCGTTAGTGGTGGACGTTCTGTTACAGTCACAGTCGTCGTGTCGGTAAGTCCCGTTAGTGGAGGACGGTCTGTTACACTCACAGTCGTCGTGTCGGTAAGTCCCGTTAGTGGTGGACATTCTGTTACAATCACAGTCGTCGTGTTGAAAAGTCCCGTTCATGAGATCTTGTCTTTTTCGGTCTTCACATCCGGATAAATAGCGGGTTTCGTTGTTGTTTTTTGAACTAACCGTGACAGCTTTGAGCTTTGGACATTTTCATTAGTTGCTAACATTATAATAGGACGCTTCCCCACGTTGTTTCGTTTTAAAAATTAGTAATTCACTTCTAGGTTTATGCTGTTTATAGTGTCTATAAAGTGTTCACTAATATCTTTATTAGTTTGGTGGCTATCAATTGTATAGTTTTTACTATTTATATCTGGAAGATTAATATCCCCTATAATCCAAATTGCAGCATTTTTATGATTTTGTCTCATGAAAGTTAATTGACTACAATTATTCTTCATGTAATCTAGGTTTGTATTCGGTGGTCTATATACAGGTGGTTCTGAGTTTGCTGTAACTATTTTATCACACAAAAAGCAGACTCTATATTAAAATTGGTTTCATTGGGGATTTCTTCAGCAATAATTTTTTTATTTGATTGCATGTAGCACTTCTCCATAACGTGTTGTCTACCTCTGCAACGCATATTATAATTGCTGTTAAAAATTTCCGAATTATATATGTAAGGGTTCAACCAAGTTTCAGGACCAGCAATTATGTCTGGTACCTCTGTTTTTTGTTGTTATCAAACATGTATGTTTATTTTGATAGCATGCCGATCACTTCATCAAACAAATAACGGCAACGCTGTTGTGTAGAAAAAACCAACAACTCCAAAATCACGTACACGTTCATACTCATTTATTAACGCACATCATGTACATAAAGACATTTCAAGCACGTGTTATTAATATTTTGCCACCACATTGGTTGTCGTTTATCTCGATCCTCGGTTATCTCGACCCTTTTCGGAAAACCCCTATATTCTATATATATTTATATTAATACCCGCTAGCCAGATTTATGAAGTAAAATCTGGCCGGAGCCTTTGCGGATTAGTAATAATGGCCTGATTCCGGATTTGCTGGAGCTGAAATCCGGTACACCACACTATTATAAGTAAATCAATGTTGACTTTAAGATTTTTGAATGAATCGAAACTCAGTGTACGGCTCAGGTCTATAAAAGACAAACAAATTTTGATTTTATATAACTTGTATGAGTTGTAAAAAAAAAAAAAATAGCAGAAAGAAGTGTGATATCAGATGTTTTTGAATGAGTGAACGGTTCAGTGGATTAGATTTTGATTTAGTCGTCGAGAGTTAGAATCTTAAGTATGTTTCCAAAATAATAAATCAAATTTTTTTGTTGTTTTAAACAATAGTTCTTTTTAGATTTGATCAAAAACGATCTTTGAGTTCGTTAGCAGCAAACTCTTCAAGGTAAGGATAAATGACCGAAGAGTGAAGATGTGGCTTTAAAATGTGTATTCTTGATCTTATTGCTGTGACTGTCTGAGAGCAATCTAAATATAAACATGTCCCACATGTTCTTGTAAGCATCAACCAGGAGGCAGGTTTAGCGTGTGTGACAGGAAGCAGACGATCACTTGCACCATCAAAACCTGCGGACCTTTATTTTTTTATACGCATTTGTAAAATGGCAGACATTTTGGAGGATAAACTGTTTTTAATTTCTGTTTATTTTCATTTTTTAAAAAAAATCTTGATCAGATCACGCCACTCAATGACAATCCTCCTGCCTGGAGCATCACGCTCCCAGCCAACTACAATTTTCTTGAAAGTATTTCTGTTGGAACTCTTCTCTTCACGCTGACTGCCACTGATGATGACAAAGATGTAGGGGGCGCCCTGACCTACTCCGTGACAGATGTCCAGGACGATCGTAAGTTTGTGATCTCGTTATTTAAAGCACTCACTGAAACGGGAGGTAACCGTCACGAGCGGTATCATTAATATATAGATAGATAGATTGGATGGATGGATGGATGGATGGATGGATGGATGGATGGATGGATGGATGGATGGATGGATGGATGGATGGATGCATGGATGGATGGATGGATGGATGGATGGATGGATGGATGGATGGATGGATGGATAGATGATAGATAGATAGATAGATAGATGATAGATAGATAGATAGATAGATAGATAGATAGATAGATAGATAGATAGATAGATAGATAGATAGATAGATAGATAGATAGATATTATACACTGTATATTGTGAAGGTTTGATTTTTTTTTTTCGCGAGTGAAGTGTGACACACCGAAGAATCACTCATGATCTCATCAATCTTCTAAAGCAGATGTCGGTGAAAATGGGTAAATTACCCTATACAGGATAAAAAATGAATTTATGGGGTTAATGTAGATTCATTGGAAACATAAAATCTCATAGAATCTGCTAGATTTAACCAAAATATGTCATGTGTACGTGTACATTTGAAAGATAAACCCACTATTGAACCGGATCTATCTAGAAAATGCCTTCAGTAAATGCGATTAAATTCTTTGCTATTCAGCCTTATGAGACGGACCCCTGATGTTTATTGTAATGCGCAGCATATGGTACATGTTCGCTACAAAGGTTTACAAATAAGCAAAGAGGAAATGTTGTTTTGTGCTCCTCTCGAATTACGATGTCAAAGAAATGATGTAATCAATAAATTTAATGAATACTTTGATAAGGTAATTTAAAATGGGAAGACGCTCTCCAAGCCCCAGAGTAATATAGGCAGGACCACGTGACTTTGGGGGTAACGTCAACATAAACTTTGATATTATGGTGTAATGGGCAATAATTTTCGCCGACTCCTGATCTAAAGCCATTGATTTTAGGTTGATTTGCACATAAAGATACCTTCAAATTGTTCTTTTTTCTCCATTTTGTTTTACTTTATTCATTGCAAGTAAACTGCGGGTACACGGGGAGTCATCGATGTTTCTGTTATCAAGAAATGTTAATTAGGGGTAGCCATAGTAGTAACAGGTGGTAGCCCTGGAACTAGGGGTAGCCATATAAGCCACAGTTAGTAGCCCTGTAACCAGGGCCTCCGCCATGGGGTGAGTCCAGGAATTTATTTAGAGGCCCCAACGGGAGGGGGGTCCCGTCAGCCACGCTTGTTTTTTTTTTTTTTAATTCTAATGCTGTGCGCGTAGATACATGTTCAGACAAATATTCAAGTGACATGTAACAAAATCTTTTAAAAATGTAGCTTACAACGAAATTGGACGGGAAGAACTTTTCTGCACAATGAACGATTCGCTAAAGGAGTTCTCCGGAATTTCGTATTTTACGTCACAGTTTTCTACACTCCCGGTCGCCTGTGCGTATTCTGGCTACTTTTTTATGTCCCTTTGGCAGACATCTTTAGATCGCAGACGTCGGCGACTGTCTTCCTCTTTCCCGATCCCAGTTCTCCATATATAAGGTCCTTGATGATGCGGCCAGAGCTAATTTTTTACATGTCCTAGCCATCTCAGGCGTCTTTCACTAAAGATTAAGAACATGCTTTGGATATTGGCACGCATCAGGACCGCACTATTTGCGATCTTATCCTGCCATTTAATGCCAAGGATGCGACGCAGTCACCTCAAGTGGCAGCTATTAAGTTTGCGCTCTTGGGATTTTTAAGTGCTCCATGTCTCGCTTCGGTATAGCAGCGTAAAAATGACGCAGACTCGATAGGCACACAGTTTTTTTTTCGCCGTTAGCTTGGTGTTTTGCCAAATGCGTTTATTTAGTATAGCCTTTGTGGCAGCTGCCTTGCCAATTCTACTGTTTATTTCGTCCTCAATGGACAATGTGTTGGAGACTTTGGATTCCAAGAAGGTGAAGCTTTCCACTGCCTCCAATTTTTCATTATCTATATTGATGGTAAGAGGAGAACTTGTGTCTTGGGCCATGGTGTTTGTCTTTTTAAAGCTCATTTGCAGACCGAATTCTTTTCAGGCATTGGAGAAGTTTTACACGAGTTGTTGCAAACTAGTTTCATTGTGTGCTATCAGTGCCGCATCATCCGCAAAGATTAGCTCAGGAATTAGACATCTGTCGTTTTGTTTTGGCTCGGAGGCGGGCAGTGTTGAAAAGTCCACCATCAGCTCTGGTGTGTAACCAGATTCCATTACAGCTATCTTTGAATGCGTATTGAAGCAGTACATAAAAGAATATTGCAAAGAGTGTTAGTGCGCGTACAGTACACAACCTTGTTTAACTCCACTGATGACTGGAAAGGCTTCTGACGTAGCTCCATCAAACTATACTATGGCCTGCATATTTTCAAACTTAGAACGGCCTGACGATAGTGAGTAGGTGTGTGGGACAGACGATTTTTTTCCGGAATTCGAAATATCCCTTTGCGACTGACTAAATCAAACGTTTCCGTAAGATCTATAAAGGCAATGTATAATGGCATCTGCTTCTCTCTGCATTTTTCTTGGAGCTGCCTTATGGAGAACACGATGTCTATGGTTGACCGACCAGCGCGGAAACCGCACTGAGATTCTGGATAAACTTGGGATGCTAAGCTCTGTAATCGCGTTAGTATGACAGGGCAAAGTCCATTCCTACTAAGGAGTGAGATGCCACGATAATTATTGCAGTCACTTCTATCGCCCTTGTCCGTGTATAATGTCACTATGTTTGCATCCTTTAGGTCCTGGGGGATGTAGCCCTGTTCCCCAGTAGAGGGTCAGAAGCTCGTACAAAGGTTGTTTTAAATCTGTCTTGCCACTCTTTAGAGCTTCTGGTGGTATGCCGTCATTCATAGGGGTTTTTCCACAAGCAAGGCAGTCAATTGCTTTAAAAGCTCTTCCTGTGTGGGCACGACATCAAGTTCTTCCCAGGGTGGCATAGTGGGGATTCCGTTAGAGCAGGGATGGAGAATGTGGTAACTGTTGCATACAGTTTCAGATAATGCTCAACCCACCTTTTTAGCTGTGCTGCCTTGTCTTGTATAATTTCTCCACTCTCGGACTGTAGGGGGGCAGCTTTGGACGTCACTGGGCCAGTTGCTTTTTCGATATTTTCGTACATAGCTTTAGCATTCCCCATGTCTGCAGCTGACTGCTGGTGCAGAGGGTAAGCCAGTAGGTATTGGCGAATTGACGTGCGACTTTTTGGGCATGTGATTTGGCTGCTTTTAAGGCATGTCGGGTGTAGGCGTATCCTTGTAGGCCATAATAGCTTTCCATTTGGCTTCAGTTGTGTTTTTGTGGGATTTTTCACCAATGGGGCCCACACGTACACACTATTCAGGGGCCCAAAAATTTCTAGCGGTTTCCTTGCTGTAAGAGAAGGGCAGCCATACTGGCCATAGGTAGTAGCCCAGTGTGAGAAGGGAAGCCATGTGAGCCCCAGTAAGTAGCCCTGTAATAGAAGGGCAGCCATGTTAGCCACAGTTAGTAGCCCTGTGAACTAAGGATAACCTATAAGCTCAATATCAGCTTTACATGTTACTATGAGTGCCGCTCATTCCGTTCCCTTGTAACCATACGGAGAATATATTTTTGTCATAATAAATTCGTATTTTCATGTGTTTTTTCTTATAAAATCGTTCAATAATTAACGAAATTTAAAAGGAAAAATTTTAAATCCTTATCTCAACATTATTACTCTAGTTATTATACTGTTATAAGTTGTCTGAACTATGTAAAGACACACACTAGTGCTGACACTGAGAGCACATTTACGGGGGGGGGGGGATACAGATTTTAATCTGTTTAAAAACGTTAAATTAAAGGTCATGGCACTCAGTTCATTCAGAGGGCAATGGAAGAATATTTTCTAAAATCAAATATCAAGAAATATTACAAGAATCCCGTAATGGTATATCTTCATGTCTTGGTACAACCAAATATCACATATCAAGTTATATCTTCATGTCTTGGTACAACCAAATATCAAGTTATACTTTCAAGTCTTGGTACAACCAAATATCAAGTTATACTTTCAAGTCTTGGTACAACCAAATATCATGTTATACTTTCAAGTCTTGGTACAACCAAATATCAAGTTATACTTTCAAGTCTTGGTACAACCAAATATCAAGTTATACTTTCAAGTCTTGGTACAACCAAATATCACATATCAAGTTATATCTTCATGTCTTGGTACAACCGAATATCAAGTTATACTTTCAAGCCTTGGTACAACCAAATATCATGTTATACTTTCAAGCCTTGGTACAACCAAATATCATGTTATAACTTCATGTCTTGGTACCACCAAATATCATGTTATAACTTCATGTCTTGGTACAACCAAATATCAAGTTATACTTTCAAGTCTTGGTACAACCAAATATCATGTTATAACTTCATGTCTTGGTACCACCAAATATCATGTTATAGTTGATACACTCCGCTATGTTATGTCTCCGAGTAAGACCAAATGTAAAGTAGTGTCCAGTTAAATGCAGCCAGCAATGTTATATATTCATCTCATTCGACAGAGACCGGGACAGTCACTGGTATGTTCAATGTTGACGATATCTCAGGGGCCGTAACCACTCTAAGTCGTCTGGACAGAGACAGTGGGGTCTCCAAATACACCTTCAGTGTCAAGGTAACGGCTGGGTTGTTTGTTTTTTTTTTTTTTAAAATCAATAGGAAGATAATAAAGTATTCAAACAAGAATCAAGAATGTGATTCTTGGCCTCTATCAATTATGTAGCATAACTTACAATAGTTTTCTACTATTGAAATGCTCAAGTTTATTAGGGATTATCAAACTGTTGGGTCGAGGTACTACTCAGATATAGCATTTGATAAGTTTTTTTAACATTTAAAACCAGATGGCCTTGTGATCAAAGACCGTTATATATTAGTATATTGTATTTTATACATAGGTATATTGTGTTTTATATATTAGTATTTTGTGTTTTATATATTAGTATTTTGTGTTTTATATATTAGTATTTTGTGTTTTATATATTAGTATTTTGTGTTTTATACATTAGTATATTGTGTTTTATATATTAGTATATTGTGTTATGTCGTGGGCGTTTTTTTGCAGGCCACAGATGGGGTCACAGCCATCACTGGGACAGTGGTGATCAACATCGGCAATTTCAACGATAATGCCCCTGTGTTTCTCTCGACCCCGTACAGCGTGAAAACCATGTCAGAAGACAATACCGTCGATACTACCATTACTACTGTAAGTAAATGTAAGCATATCAAAAGGGAAGGAGTAAACTGGCTTATGGTATACAAAGTTAATGTACGTTATATACGGTAATATCAAATATCTGCTATGTGTATAGGTCAGTGGCGGCAAACCTTCTTTTGGCGTGTGCCCAAAGATCAAACAAAACTGACTCATTTATGGCAAAGTGCCAAACGGGAATTGGAGGCCCTTAACCTAATAGAATAATAAATAATAAATATGGAAAGATTTATATCCGAAGCCCCCACTAATGATGAGACTAATTGGAGGTCCTAAGCGGCTGCCTGGTTTGTCTATGACTTAAGCCGTGCCTGGTGCCAACACTGTAATGAACCCCGAAAAATGGGGGTTTCGCTTAGCTGGTTTGATTAAGAGATTTAAGTCGCGAGGCCGGCTGATGAGGCTCTGCGTGCCGACTGTGGCACGCGTGCCATAGGTTTGCCATCACTGGTATAGGACGTAAAAGTTAGTCTCTTAGTTCCCGTCTACTTTCTCCCTTTCTTGGACCAGGTCTCAGCAATTGATGCAGACGCCGGAACCACGACATTCACGTACAGCGTCAGTGGCGTCAAACTTGGTGGGACACTTGGTATGTGTAATTTTCTACAATAAGATTTTATTTCTATTTATTTTTTAAGTTATTATTTTTTTCTTTGTGGAAACTAAATGAGAATTGGTGCAATTTCTTATGTAAATAACACAAAAAAATTAATAAAAATTTCGTTTTTTATAAAGTTAACTGTTTTTAAGAAATTTAACCCTCTGACCATTTCTTATATTCAAAATTACATGATAGATATGATTTTTAAAAAAAAAATACATTTCAAGTTTTAAATCAGTTTGAATGATGAAATGTGTGCGCTCCCCCTTTTTTGCGGAGGTTTTATGAGTGATAAAATCATGAATGTTTTAGTCACCGACTGGGAGTTCAGCTCAAGTACTTCAGGGATGCTGCTACTCAAAAAGGTCTTGGATCTTGACGTTGTTGGGACCAGTGCCATTCATATTTTGGAAGTATGTATATCTTAAAATATCTTTATATATTTTACTCAATAAATTAGTATTCGTTTAAGTGAACTTTATCAACTCTGCTTAAAAAAAACAAAAACAGACAAACAATACTTAACGTTAAGTTTTTCATTTATTTAAACGTGTATACACATCCCGACATGCATCTGGCTGTGGGACTGAACGAGTCATGGGTGGGGCAGGTATGTACATTTAAGCTGTGGGTTAGAGGCTAACTCTGGAGAAGGCTGGGATGAAAACACGGTGTTTGAGCTCAGCTGTGATGTTAAGCAGGTTTGTGGGCCCAGCTTAGATGTTAAGCAGGTTTGTGGGCCCAGCTGTGATGTTAAGATGGTTTGTGGGCCCAGCTTAGATGTTAAGCTGGTTTATTGGCCCAGCTTAGATGTTAAGATGGTTTGTTGGCCCAGCTTGGATATTAAGCTGGTTTATTGGCCCAACTTAGATATTAAGCTGGTTTGTTGGCCCAGCTCAGATGTTAAGCTGGTTTGTTGGCCCAGCTGGGATATTAAGCTGGTTTGTTGGCCCAGCTGGGATGTTAAGCTGGTTTGTTGGCCCAGCTAAGATGTGAAGCTGGTTTGTTGGCCCAGCTGGGATATTAAGCTGGTTTGTTGGCCCAGCTTAGATGTTAAGCTGGTTTGTTGGCCCAGCTTAGATGTTAAGCTGGTTTGTTGGCCCAGCTTAGATGTTAAGCTGGTTTGTTGGCCCAGCTTGGATATTAAGCTGGTTTATTGGCCCAACTTAGATATTAAGCTGGTTTGTTGGCCCAGCTGGGATATTAAGCTGGTTTGTTGGCCCAACTTAGATATTAAGCTGGTTCATTGGCCCAACTTAGATATTAAGCTGGTTTGTTGGCCCAGCTCAGATGTTAAGATGGTTTATTGGCCCAGCTTAGATGTTAAGATGGTTTATTGGCCCAACTTAGATGTTAAGCTGGTTTGTTGGCCCAGCTGGGATGTTAAGCTGGTTTGTTGGCCCAGCTTAGATGTTAAGCTGGTTTGTTGGCCCACCTGGGATATTAAGCTCTTTTGTTGGCCCAGCTGGGACATTAAGCTGGTTTGTTGGCCCCGCTTAGATGTTAAGATGTCGAGTGAACTCAGACGTTTAATTTCGCTTGGCCTTTAAATGTCATTTTAAAAAAAAAAAATTATTAGCTCATGGCGTCTGTTGATTGTCGAAAAAAAAGTTTGACCAATTTTAACCCAATTTTACTTGCTGATATGCTAGTGAGCTAAAATTTTGCACACAGACGTGTGCTGATAATCAAAATGGTCCATCGAAATTTCAGATCGATCAAATTTACTGTAATTAAATTAATGAATTTTTAGATGATCTCTATTTATATCTAAGTAGCATGTTAATAATTATTGTGCTAGTGTCGCGGTGCATATTATATTCAACAACCTTTGTAATATTCTCCTGTCGCGCGGTGCGTATTATATTGATGATACTTTTTTAAAATATATTCCCGATCTGTAAATGTAAATGCATTTAATTTCTAGTTTGTCTCGCGGTGCGCACTGTATTAAACATGTTTAATTAACCCTTTACCTGTGATCAAATGGAGCTGAAGTTTAGCAGCAGACTCTAGTAGCTTTTTAGCGCATTTTCGAGATGTCGAAATCGCTATTGCACCCGTTTTGTCCGTCCGTCCGTCCGTCCGTCATCACCCTTGATCTCAGCATCCATAAGTCCTAGACCCATGAGGTATATATGTTTTTTGTATGCCCTGACCTGCCATTTGTGCATCAACACTCAGTTACTCGATCCGTTAAAAAACCCCGTTAAAACTAACAAAAAATATTTCGAATCGAGAGGTAACACTAGCGCAGGGAACGGCCGCCATTGCCGGAAGTCGAATGCAAAACTGTTTCAGCATTGAAGAGTGGTGCGAAAGGGTGCAAAAGAATTAGTTGTTGTTTTTTTTAGTTGACGTCATTTGAATATGTGTAAAAGTTTAGAGAGTTTTACGTCATCATTTGTGGTGACTTGTAGTTGGATTAAAGAGAAAATATTTTTTTTTAAATGTAAAGAAATTACTTTTAAATAAAAAAAATGTCAGGTATATTCATTACACAAGAAAATTCATAAAAATGTGTCTAAAATCTAAACACAATTACTGATAACTACATAATTCTGATATCTAACATAAGTACTGATACATAATACGAAAATGCGCTAACACGTCCTGAATTCCAATAGGTACCAGGCTTAACATGATTTTTTTTTTTTTACTGTAAATCCATAAAATATATGAGACATAACAACAATTTTTTATTTTTTTTACTGTCGTGTGATGCATATTATAATGAACATACTTTTAGTAACATACTTTCTCGTAAATAAAGGATTCATAGTCAAAAGCGTTGTTTTTACAGTTTAAAAAAATTAATCTTTTATTATAACTGTAATTAAACTAATTTTTTTTTATGTACCTCTATGTAGCATGTAAATGTTTATGCCTGTCTGTAGCGCGGTGCGTATTATATTGAACATTATAATATTTTCATATCTGTAAATGTTCATTCTAATCAGTCGGGTGGTGCGAATAATATCGAACATACTTTTCATTATGTAACATAGTTCGTTCATAAAAATAATGGCAATACAAATAAAAACGTGTTATTTCAGCTGATTGTAAAGGATGGAGGAACTCCTGAGTTAAATGGCACAACTTCATTCACTGTCAGTGTAACTGCTGTCAACGACCACAACCCAACAATAGCGTCTCAAACTACTTCCCCAGTATCAGTGAGTATCTGCTCTAGTTCTGTATCTGCTCTAGTTCTGTATCTGCGCTAGTTCTGTATCTGCTCTAGTTCTGTATCTGCTCTAGTTCTGTATCTGCACTAGTTCTGTATATGCACTAGTTCTGTATCTACACTAGTTCTGTATCTGCTCTCGTTCTGTATCTGCACTAGTTCTGTATCTGCACTAGTTCTGTATCTGCACTAGTTCTGTATCTGCACTAGTTCTGTATCTGCACTAGTTCTGTATCTGTACTAGTTCTGTATCTGCTCTAGTTCTGTATCTGCTCTAGTTCTTTATCTGCACTAGTTCTGTATCTGCTCTAGTTCTGTATCTGCTCTAGTTCTGTATCTGCTCTAGTTCTGTATCTGCTCTAGTTCTGTTTCTGTATCTGCTCTAGTTCTGTATCTGCTCTAGTTCTGTATCTGCTCTAGTTCTGTATCTGCTCTAGTTCTGTATCTGCTCTAGTTATGTATCTGCTCTAGTTCTGTATCTGCTCTAGTTCTGTATCTACACTACTTCTGTTACAATGCATTTAGGTTCTTTCAGTGAATGTGTTTTAATTACCCTTGATGTGGTTAGAACTTTTTAAATTTTACAATGATTAAAATTGATATCATCTCTAGATTATATGTTGTTGCGACTGGTCATGTGAGAATTCGCTTTGTATTTGTATCTACACCAATTCCACCGCTTCCACATCTTAAAACACATTTATTCTGTTTGTCATAGAATACGCCAATTAATACACAGAAATAATTTTAAATACCTACGTCTACTTGCATAGTTTTAGACTCCTCCCTTTTATTTATGCTCCCGTCAGGAAAATGTAGGATGCTGGGAGTGTAAATGCTAGGGATAGTCCCCCCCCCCCCAACCACCTGCATATTTCCTGACGTTCAGGTAGTAGACCAGCTTATATGTCCTCCGTGAGCAGAATGATTGACTCTTTAAAAAAATGTATAAAGTCTGACTGACTTTTTGTTTTTCTGCCTTTCTGGCAGGTTCGAGAAGACACACCCGTTGGAGCATCAGTAGCAGAAGTAAAAGGGTCTGATGGTGACCTGGGGGCAGAAGGCGTCCTTGCTTACACAATCAAGAGTGAGTCAACGATTTTTATGTTATTATTAACTGTAACTTTTACCCTAACTTAAACTCTAACTTTAACTCTAACTTAAACTCTAACTTTAACTCTAACTTAAACTTTAACTTTAACTCTAACTGTAACCCAATACATTTTTAAAATGTTAAGCCTTGTTAGTAGACGTTATCATAGTAAAGAAAACTGTTTTGGGTGGGAGAGGTAAAGAAACATGACAAATCATTTCTTTAAAAAGCCTTTCCACGAAGATGGCAGATAATACCTACAGTTATATGGTACAATAATTAAAGCATTTTTATTTTTTTTAAAGACAGCAAAGCATACACTTATTTTATTTATAATAATTATTTAGCACAATAAGATATACTGTAATTTTATCACTTACTTTTTAGCTGTTATTCAAAAATGTTTTCAATTTCTTGTATAAAAAATGTTTTATTGACCTCTGAACTCTACAGTTGGAAATACTGACAACGCTTTTGCCATAGACTCCAGTGGTCGTATCACTGTGTTGTCACAGTTGGACAGAGAATCATTGGACAATTACGTACTCGAAATTGAAATCAAAGACTCCGGTGCTGCACCCATTAAGTAAATATCAATGGTTAAATAAATCATCTGTCGGTCACTTTTTCTGTGGGCCTAGGATGCGGACAAATCTAGAACTTTCTCGGGCTAGAAGAGCTGTCACACAAGTTGTTTTTTTAAAATCTTTCTACCCCCCCCCCACACACACCTTTTGGGTTGTGTACCCTCTCATCCCAACAGTTCAAGTCGTTAATTTAATTCATCCCTGCTTAATTAATTCTTTTAAATAACTTAGGCACCTTATCTCAAAAGTTTTCAGTCTCATGTGACGGCCCAGTCCCAACTAGATGGCCAAGTCCCAACTAGACGGCCCAGTCCCAACTAGACGGCCCAGTCCCAACTAGATGGCCCCAGTCCCAACTAGATGGCCCCAGTCCCAACTAGACGGCCCAGTCCCAACTAGACGGCCAAGTCCCAACTAGACGGCCAAGTCCCAACTAGACGGCCAAGTCCCAACTAGACGGCCCAGTCCCAACTAGAAGGCCCAGTCCCAACTAGATGGCCTCAGTCCCAACTAGACGGCCTCAGTCCCAACTAGACGGCCTCAGTCCCAACTAGACGGCCTCAGTCCCAACTAGAAGGCCCAGTCCCAACTAGATGGCCTCAGTCCCAACTAGACGGCCTCAGTCCTAACTAGACCGCCCAGCACCAACTAGACGGCCCAGTCCTAACTAGACCGCCCAGCACCAACTAGCCGGCCCAGTCCTAACTAGACCGCCCAGCACCAACTAGATGGCCTCAGTCCCAACTAGACGGCCCAGTCCCAACTAGACGGCCCAGTCCCAACTAGACGGCCCAGTCCCAACTAGACGGCCCAGTCCCAACTAGACGGCCCAGCCCCAACTAGATGGCCTCAGTTCCAACTAGATGGCCTCAGTTCCAACTAGACGGCCCAGCCCCAACCAGACGTCCCTGTCAATTATCTCGGGGTAAAGACCTGGCTGATGGATCACTTCAGGTACAAGTGGTACCAGGAGTGAGCTGACTATATGACTGCCAGGGGGTATTCGCTAACATGCCCAGACAATGCTGATAAGACCAGTGGTGGAGTTTGAGTGGCAAACATCAGAGTATAGTGACTCAAATGCGAACAGGGCACTGTCCAACTAACTAGGGTGGCCAAAGAGTCCAACGTGATTACACTGTTATATGGCACTGCTCAACAGATGGAGCAGGTTGCCCAGGTTTTAGTCAAGGCCTTAAGAGACTAGTCTCAGGCCAAATGAATATGTAGAAGTAGGTGGCTCTACTGGGAAGAAGGCTACAATTATCCATAATGATTTTTTTTGTCATTAGAAGATTTTCATTAATAATACACGTTATTAAGATTACGTAGTAAAAAAAAAGTTTTTTTTTTTTAAAATATCCACAGTAATTATTGTTATGTTATATTAATATATTTTTTTTTGCAATATTCTTTTAAAAAATTATTTTAATGTGTACATTATAATTTTAAGGACAATATATACTTTTAAAAGTATATATATCAACATTGGTTTACTATCTTTTAAGGCCGTGGCCATGAAAACGTTTTGGCGTGGACTTAGACAACACACAAAATTTAAACTTTGTTGTCTATCACTTTATAGTTTCAAGGCATGTCAAGATATTTGTTGAAGAACTTTCTGGGCTTTGTTTTTTCAACAAATTCTGGAGTATTTACCTCTAGACTCAACAATCTTAGGGTCCGTCCATAAATGACGTCACACGTTGTTTTTTTTTGCCGATTTTCACACCCCTCTCGCCCCTCATCACAAAAAACTTAGACCCTCCCTCCAATATGACGTCATAAAGCTCCCCCTTCCCCTTAAACCCTTATTTTCTAATTGAAAATTAGTTTGTGGCAAACTACTATTTTCAGTTAAATATGTATTTAGTATAAGTGCACTCTAATATCGTAACACGTGTCAAGTCATTCAAAAGTTCATTAAATAAATTGAAAGCTATCAAATATTTGAGCGGCGCACATCGTCACAAATGCGTGATCCACCCCCCCCCCCTTTTAGGCGCGTGAGGTCATTTGTGTACGGCTTCATAGCTCAGCTAAGTCAGTGCCACGGTGCCAAACTTGTATTTGGATTTTCTTTCTTAATTAAAAATAAAACTGTTCCCATGTTGCCATTCACTGGTATTTTGTTACATTGACAGATCAGTGACAGCATCAATGACTATCTCTATCACGGATGTCAACGACAATCAGCCAACTTGTATCCTATATTACCAAAGTGTGACATTGATGGAATCAGCTGCAGTCAATGATGTGGTAAGTTTTTAATGTCGATGTGGGGTTTAGTTTTAATTAATTTATGAAACACAATGGCGGGCTAAGAATTAATACGGACAGCTTGTTCATAATTAGCAGTGCAAATTTTAAATTTTGAAAATGCGTGATGAAAGGTAGACTGTATAGTAAATATAGTAAGTACAACACAAGATGCTCTTGAAGTTCATGTATAGCTATTACTATTACAATAGACAATGGCACTAAAATTAACCAAAAACATGGATTTATAATTCAAGTTTCGACACAAGCGGCAACATGTTTTCTTTTTTTAAAAGACCTCAGTAAAACACTGCTTTTTTAAATTGACTTGTACAATTATTTTATTTTATCTTATTTCTTATAATTATAAGATGTGATTTATTACACTTAACTTGACTATTATCCCTAAATGCCTAAATGAATCCATAACTCATATAAAGTTTTAAAACCTTAAGTAAGTCTAACACTACGGCACAAACAAATAAATTTGCTAAAACAGTAATACTAAAACAAGATTAAGACAGTTCAAAATTATTGTTCAGACTTTAGAACACATAAATTCAGGACAAGACAAAAATTGCAGGGCTTCTCAATTACTATCAATTTCTAGTTCTTTAAATTGCATGAATATTTTTGTAACATCTAAAAAAATGTAAGATTAATTTTGTTTGAAGGTGGCAACACTGACTTGTAATGATAAGGATCTGTCGCCTTCACTGGAGTATTATGTAAAAACAAATACAGACACATTTGGGTTTTCTACAGCAACCTCAAATGTAATGAAGCTATCAAAAAGTAAGATTGATCTATTTTGTTTTATTTAGTTTTTAAAGGAACTATCAAATAATTGCCAAACTAAAAAGAAAGAACTGCAAATTAGTCATGAAAAATACAAAACTCATTCCTAGAAATCGAGCAAAGATTCTAGCAGCTTAAGTCTTAAGTGATAACATGTCTATGAATTATTATTGTCATAATTTCCTGTCACTCAGGACTGGTGATGGTGTTAATATTAGTCAGATGGTCACTGGGGTTGGTGTCATCCAGTGCAGTAGCTCTTGGTGTTGCCTCCTCACAACTTAACACATATACCTCCTCTAAATCTAAAGATGTTTGTCAGTGCCAAAATAGCGTTAACATGATGGTGTCATCCCTCCTAGTGACGTCCTAGGGGCCCCAACTCCCGTCCAGGTCAGCGGAGGGCTTTCTTAGCGTTATTCATTCATCATTTTTATTGTGGCTTTGTGGGTTCGATCCCACACCCCTCATCTTATGAGGCGAGCGCACTATTGACTTTGCTATTCAGCCTCTATAAAAAAATACAAGGAAGAAAAGGTTTGAGAGGGGGGCAAGAGATGGGATACAGTTAGGGTTTAGGAGAATTGTTTATTTGACTTCAAATCTTAGGATTGTTACCAATGTGTTCAAAGGCGTTAAAACATGAGATTTTCTCAATTATTTACACAGATTGGCATGGTTATTGTAACATTCTTTCATTTTTGTCTTTAGCCACACAAAAAAAATTAAATCCCATTTTTTTCTTTTCTTTTGGTTTATTCCTCAGCTGTTGATTACGAATCCGCCACTCAGCCGTATTATGACGTTGATGTCGATGTTACTGATGGGAGCCACGTACAAACTGTCAGGGTCAGGGTCAATGTTAATCCTGTTAATGAGTTCACGCCTAGTTTTGCAACTTATGCCCCTGTCTCAATAACAGAGGGAGTCGTCATGGCCAATCCAGTCATACGATTTACTGCCACTGATGGGGACAAAAGTCCACACAATATTTTGTCCTATGAAATTACTTCAGGTACTCAAACTGCAATTGGTCTCATCAATTATATGTAGCATGTTCATTATTTAAATAGCAAAAAAATGCCAAAATATATAATTATCCTTAAGTTCATTATCAAATTGTCTGTTTCCATTCTCAACTTTGATAGTTGACATTTTTCCTTGATAAATGTCATCAATGGCCTGATAAAAAAAAAAGATAAATTATTTCAGAGCCAAGATAAAAATGAACACTTAAGACATTTGGCAAAGAAAGTCTGTAGAAAGTATTTTTTGAAATTAATACAGAAAACACTTTTATTTATTCTTGATTTAATTTAAATCTTTTGGTTTCACCTAAAAACATTATATTTTTCTCAAGACTTTTCATCAGCTACACTCTACACAAAATTAACTGTCATGAAAATGAACCTCTGTTTTAGTGACTAACACAGGATTGTCAAATTTCGCCATCGACAAAAGTACAGGTGACGTCAGATTACTAAACGTTTTGGATTACGAGGCTCTTCCAGCCTCCGACAAAACTTATGTCTTATCAATAAATGCTAGTGATGGTGGTGGACTTACGGTAGGTCAACTCTTACAACATGATAACTTCATGCCATTTGAAGCAGACATTTTTTCTTTGTGACTATATTTATGGTTTTTTTTTTTTTATTGTACAAAGTAATTATAAAAGAATATTTCATATAAATTTCTTTCAAATATTCAAACCTTAGATCAATGTTTATCAAGCAAAATTTTATCCAAAAGTTTTTAATTCTAATCCTGAATTATTCAATTTCAAAACTAGCAGATTATTAGTTTAGTTTAGAATTTAAAAAGTTTAATATTGAACATCATATTAATGGCAAGAATTCATTTGATTTCAATTTTGAGAAATACAACCAATAAGACTAATAAGAGAAATATTGAAATACTTTCAATGACAACTTAAAATTAGACAACTAAAATCAAAAGTTTCAAAAAAACTTCAAGCTTTGCATTAGTTTCATAATCTCAGAATGATTCCCTTTCATTAATTAATGAGATGGAATATACTAGGTCTCAGCTCCTACTGCAGTATTTCTTTTTTTCTCAGGGTACTGCTTCACTGACTGTCTCTGTCATAGATGTTAATGACAATGCGCCAGTGTGTGACTATTATACTTATTCCATTGATGTTGATGAAAATTCACCACGTGGGTTTGAGAAAAGTTGTCTTAAATGTTTTACTAGATTTAGGCTTAATTTTTTTGTTTTCAAACGCTAGAATTCAATCAGTGCACAGATTCTTAATGTTTATATTTAAGCCATTCTTTTTAATTCTGCTAGGGTCACTTTTGCTAATCCTTGTTCGAATTAATGTTAAACTCTTTATGAAAAACAAAAATAAATTTGAAAAATCTTTAAGCCAGTATGAAAATTATTTATTAAAAGGGCTGGTACTGATTAAAAAAAAATTGTTTGATAAATTAAGAAAATTTTCAATTGATTAATCAATTAATTTCGATTAATTATATTTTTATAACGCATACATAGATCCCGTAAGTTGCGATTTCATTATTTTGTGAAATCGATTAAGTCGCAATAATTCCATGGCTCCCAAATTTTGTGATGTAACACAACAAAGTCATTCTGCTAGGCAAGAAATAAAAAAGAAAAACCTTTTTGTTTACGTATGCATGTCTAAATGATAATTATACAAGGTAAAAGTACACAAGTAAAAAAATATATACATTTTTAATAATTTGGAGGAAAAAAATATAAAAAATATTTTTAACAATTTTAATAGAATTTTAATCAATTAAATTAATTTTAGTCAATTAAAATTTTTAACAATTAATTTCCGCAGCCCTAATTACTAAAAATGAAGCATATAGCATAATTAAAAAAATGAGCCTTTAAAAAAATAATAATTCAAAAGTTAAAAATAATACTTGAAAATGATACATATAATACCAGTTCAATTTTTTAGCTGTCTTCTGAATCAACATTTGGGAATTATACAATAATTAAGTAATTTAAGTTGCTAAATCTTCAAATAAGATTTTTTTAAAAGTATTTTTCTTATTAAAAAATTATGTTACTTTAATCAACAGCTTCAACAAAAAAAATTGTCTGCAGTGATCCAGATGGAACCGCTTTAACTTACACTTTGACACAAACACCAGCATCACCAACATTTACTAACACTGCTGATACAATCGATATTGGTAGGTTGTGTTGTCAATAGGTCTCATTTATTATATTTTCATGATATTTACTAGAGGATATACGGCTTGGTGTCAATGTTTTGATGAGGTATTACATTACCACGACATAAATTGATTAAATATCAACACCTTTGTTTTTTTATGTGAATAACCGACAGCTTAGTCATAGTCATTATTAACTTGACATAGAATTATAATTATTTATATAACTAACACGATGGCGGCTGGATAGTGAAGTCAACAATGCGCTCGCCTCACAAGCTGAGAGGCGTGGGATCGAGCCTAGTAAAGCCACATTTAGAATGATAAATGACTATCGCTAAATAAAACTCCACTCAGCTGGAGAGGAGATGGACACCAGAGAGGAGATGGGCACCAGAGAGGAGATGGAAACCGGAGAGGAGATGGGCACCGCCAATGGTTCCTAATGGAAACATAAGAACCTCCTGTGACCACAAGATTATGGAACACAAAAAAAAAAAAAATTTAATTAAAAAACACCATGATGTGCTGAATATTTTGTTATATCTATCCCATTCCAAAATGCACCCTAATAAAATTTAATTGAAAGTAATAGCTTGAAACATGATTGGTGACAAATTTTATTGCCTGTAAAATAAATTTTTTAGGGCTGTTATCGATTAAATTAAAATTAATAGTTCACTGTTGAAAAATTACCGTATAATTAATCGATAATTTTGATTAAAGCTAAAAATAAGATGTATGACATCATTAAACTGAAAATTTCAAAGGAAGTAAACAAAAACAGGCAATTAATTTTAAAAATTTGATTTAAATATAGTATTTTAATATAAAGCCAATGAATTTAAATTTTGTCATTGTTAATTAAGTTAAAACAATGGTAATTTTTAATAAAATTTTCCTGATAAAACTTCTTATTTTTAAGTTTACACTTTAAAAATTTTTTTTTTCAAATAGAGACTTCTGTAGTAAAAAAAATAAAACTATTGTTAATTATTAATAATTAATGTTAATTATTAATAATTAATTATTTTTTTATAAATGTAGATTATTACCTCACATATTTTGCCTAATTATAATCTCTATTTTATCGATTAAAATAATTTTAATTTTTAATCGGTAAAATCGAGAAATTAATTGATAATTTCCGCAGCCCTAAATTTTTCTTTCTGCAGTATCTTTGGATTATGAAACCTCATCATTTTACAGCCTGACTATGGCGGTGGTTGATTCAGGCAGCCCCAAAATGACTACTACGGTGTATGTTTATATAAACGTGATAAATGTCAATGATGGGGGGCCCTCCTTCACAACACCAACCACAGCAACAGTCACTGAGACTATCAGCATCGGAACATATGTTGCAAGTACTATAACCCTTTACTGCTCACATTCCTTTTGTCTTGAAAATTTGTTGCTGATTTTTAGTTGTAATAATCTTAATGTAAATACTTTTGTTCTTGGGAGACAGTGAGGACGGCCGATCCTAAATGTTCGGATTTATTTAGTTGTGTTTTTTTAAAACTTTACAAACCACTTAGGGGCTGTCCATAAAGTATGTCATGCTATTTTTTATCATTTTCAACTCCCCCCTCCCCCTGTCAGAAACTGTCACATATCTCAGACCCCCNCCCCCCCCCCCCCACCTAAAGTGCGTCACACTTTCGTACAAAAAAAAATATATTTTTTATTAACAAAATAATTAAAATTTAACATAAAACACTGTGACGTCACACATGGCCGTCCCCCCCCCTTGTCACAGACTGTCACACTTTCTTACACCCCCTCCCCGGCCACTTAAACAGCTGACCACTCCAATGACTATTCCACTCCTTCACTTGAAATATCTTGTTAACGTCAGCTTATCAATGTGTTCATGGTATTCTAATGCCTGTTTGTTTTGTTTTGTATTTTTAAAGAGCTTGAAGCCACAGACCCAGATGGAAGTGATCCTGTGTATGGGAGCCCTCAGTACAGTATCTTAAGTGGAGATGCTGACTCTCAGTTTTATATAGATGCCTCCACAGGAGTGATTATGACAAGAAAGGCCCTAGATTATGAGAAACACACATCCTATACTTTGGTGATACAGGTGAAGTTTTAATACAATAATGTAATATGTAGAATATTGCAGAATAAAATGATAGCTACAGTAATTAACATCATAAAAAACATTTTTTAAAAATATTTTATTTTGTATCCAGGTGTAGTTTTCTTATCTATACAGAAGATCATTGCGTCCACAGACCATGTCTTTCTGTTGGCAAGTGATTCAGTGTTCACAGGCCACTGCTATGAGGGTTCCACACATTACCAAGCCGCCTTTATTTCCCTAACTAGTATTAGGTACCTATTTGTAGCTGGGTGGACTCAGTGATGTTTTAGGCACTGGGAATAAATCCTTGCCTTCACATGGATTTGAACCATCGGTACACCAGCCGAGCGTGCATGCCACTTGACCACCATGCTGTAGATGTGTTTTCTTTTTACTCTAAAGACTTGTAAATTCTGACCTATGTGTATTCCTCTATAACATAGTTATTTCTAATAATTGTGTACACAAGATATGTTATTTGGAAATAAATTACCTTTTAGCTGTCATTTGCTGTTATAAAACATGGGTACTGAGGTCGAGTGGCATGCGGGATTGGCTGGCATACTGCATGGAATCCATGAGATGGCAAGGATTTTTGTTACCAGGGCCTAGGGCGTCCCTGAGTCCGCCCAGCTGCGAAAGGGTACCTAACACTAGTTAGGGAAATAAAGGCAATTGGGTAATGCGTGGGACCCTCATAGTCGTGGCCAGTGAACACTGCATCACTTGCCAACAGACGCAATTATCTTCTGTATAGAAGGCGTGTCTGTAAAGAAGGCGTGTCTGTAGAGAAGGTGTGTCTGTATAGGAGGCGTGTGTGTAGAGAAGGCGTGTCTGTAGAGAAGGCGTGTCTGTAGAGAAGGCGTGTCTGTAGAGAAGGTGTGTCTGTAGAGAAGGTGTGTCTGTAGAGAAGGCGTGTCTGTAGAGAAGGTGTGTCTGTAGAGAAGGCGTGTCTGTAGAGAAGGCGTGTCTGTAGAGAAATGCTGATGTTTATAGCTGTACTTGTTTCTACCAGGCGAGAGAAAAAGGAGGAGCTAACTCTGTCTCAGCAAACCAAACAATCAGTGTCACAGATGACAATGATGAAATTCCAAAGTGCCCTTTCCAAAGTTTTTCTGTCACTGTGCCAGAAGATAAGCCCATAGATTTCATTGTGACCACATTCCTATGTACTGACTCCGATGCCACCCCTGCTCTAACCTACACAATCACAAATGGAGACAATACACTTTTTAAGGTAGGTCTCTGGAGATACTTCACTTTTTAAGGTAGGTCTCGGGAGATACTACCCTTTTTAAGGTAGGTCTCGGGAGATACTACACTTTTTAAGGTAAGTCTCTGGAGATACTACACTTTTTAAGGTAGGTCTCTGAAGATACTACACTTTTTAAGGTAGGTCTCTGGAGATACTACACTTTTTAAGGTAGGTCTCTGGAGATACTACACTTTTTAAGGTAGGTCTCTGGAGATACTACACTTTTGAAGGTAGGTCTCTGGAGATACTACACTTTTTAAGGTAGGTCTCGGGAGATACTACACTTTTTAAGGTAGGTCTGGAGATACTACACTTTTTAAGGTAGGTCTCTGGAGATACTACACTTTTTAAGGTAGGTCTCTGGAGATACTACACTTTCTAAGGTAGGTCTCTGGAGATACTACACTTTTTAAGGTAGGTCTCGGGAGATACTACACTTTTTAAGGTAGGTCACTGGAGATACTACACTTTTTAAGGTAGGTCTCTGGAGATACTACACTTTTTAAGGTAGGTCTCGGGAGATACTACATTTTTTAAGGTAGGTCTCTGGAGATACTACACTTTTTAAGGTAGGTCTCTGGAGATACTACACTTTTTAAGGTAGGTCTCAGGAGATACTACACTTTTTAAGGTAGGTCTCTGGAGATACTACACTTTTTAAGGTAGGTCTCTGGAGATACTACACTTTTTAAGGTAGGTCTTGGGAGATACTGCACTTTTTAAGGTAGGTCTCTGGAGATACTGCACTTTTTAAGGTAGGTCTTGGGAGATACTACACTTTTAAGGTAGGTCTTGGGAGATACTACACTTTTTAAGGTAGGTCTTGGGAGTTTAAGGTAGGTCTTGGGAGATACTACACTTTTTAAGGTAGGTCTTGGGAGATACTACACTTTTTAAGGTAGGTCTTGGGAGATACTGCACTTTTTAAGGTAGGTCTCTGGAGATACTACACTTTTTAAGGTAGGTCTTGGGAGATTCTACACTTTTTAAGGTAGCTCTTGGGAGATACTGCACTTTTTAAGGTAGGTCTTGGGAGATACTGCACTTTTTAAGGTAGGTCTCTGGAGATACTAAACTTTTTAAGGTAGGTCTCGGGAGATACTACACTTTTTAAGGTAGGTCTCTGGAGATACTACACTTTTTAAGGTAGGTCTCTGGAGATACTACACTTTTTAAGGTAGGTCTCGGGAGATACTACACTTTTAAGGTAGGTCTCTGGAGATACTACACTTTTTAAGGTAGGTCTCGGGAAATACTACACTTTTTAAGGTAGGTCTTGGGAGATACTACACTTTTTAAGGTAGGTCTCTGGAGATACTACACTTTTTAAGGTAGGTCTCGGGAGATACTACACTTTTTAAGGTAGGTCTCGGGAGATACTACACTTTTTAAGGTAGGTCTCGGGAGATACTACATTTTTAAGGTAGGTCTCGGGAGATACTACACTTTTTAAGGTAGGTCTCTGACATTGCCGTTTAAAGTATTTTTTAGATCACAAGCCCCATAAAACTTAATCAAAGCTGTGAACTATATGTTTGTTGTCATAATTATTGACACATAAAACTGTTTATTTTCAATTATAGTAAAACTCTGGCTAACAATAAACATGTATAATAAATAAACCACTAATTTATGTTTGATTTTTGATGGGCAGGTGTGGATAAAGGAGGACTGATTGGGCTAAAGCGAGGGGCCACCAATAGTTTAAGGCTAAATTAAGGGCCCTCAAACTTATTATATTGTATAATAAAAGTGGCTGGACTAGGTAGGCCCCAGGTGGAATTTCAGCCAGGGACCCCATGCAATCTTAATCCACCCCAGTTGACAGGCTAATGGAAAACTTTTTTACACGCAGAAAATTAAAAAAGAAAACTAAATTGTTACCATGGTTTATGGGAACTTATCTTATCTTATCTTAGATATACAGACGCTCCTTCTATGCAGAAGATAATTGCGTCCACAGACCATGAGAGATGATCTGTTGGCAAATAGTTTGAGGCTATTAACTAAGTACATATGGAACTGTTAGACAGAACTCAGTTTTTTATTTGTGTATTAAAAGTCTGACCCAGGACACCATTTCCTCCCCAGATGGATGTCAATAAACTTGAACTTAAGGCTCAACTTGACTTTGAAACAACCCAGAGCCATGACCTTGAAATCACTGTATCGGACATTAAACACACAGTAATCATAACAGGCACAGTAACAGTTGGTAGTGTGGATGATGGCCCTCCTGCGTTTGCCCCAGGTTAATATTGTATTATAACCAGAATCTCTGCTGAGATACAACTGTAAAAGGGGGTGGAGTTTACACAATTTATCTTAAGAAATTTTGAATGACTTTACTGTAGCATGAACAAAAATTTAGTTTCTTTCTTGTTTTTTTTTATTATTAAGAATTCATAGATGGATCTATTTCTCAGAATAAGTTGGATAAATTTTAATTATAATTTTTAAGGAAAAAAAAATGAATTTCAATCCATTAACAAACAAAAATTGGCATGTTTTATAACATAACTAATGTTATCCCCATAAGCTAAAGATTAGATGGAGATTGTTGCACAATGTAAACACCTTCCACAGCTACCTACAGTCTTGAGGTTAAAGAAGATGAACCTGTCTCAAGTGTCATCCTCACGGTCAATGCAGTAGATCCTGATTCTGCTCTCGATGCCAACGGTCAAGTCAAATATTCATTTCCTGTGACCTACTCAAATTTTGTCATCGATGAAACCTCTGGGAAGGTATAAAACCTCTGGGAAGGTATAAAAACCTATGGGGCAGTATAAAACCTCTGAGGGGGTATAAAACCTCTGAGGTGGTATAAAACTTCTGGGAAGCTATAAAACCTCTGAGAAGCTATAAAACCTCTGGTGAGGTATAAATTCTCTGGAAAGGTATAAAACCTCTGGGAAGGAATAAAATCTCTGAGAAGGTATAAAACCTCTGGAAGATATGAAAGAAATTTCTTGGCAGGATTAAAACATTTTTTGTTTGCGCTACTGATGTTTATATCTATTCGGGATGTTATTTTGTTCAATAATTCCTCTAATAAAATTAACTCAACATATATTTAAATCGGTGGCTGGGTAGCGAAGTCAACAGTGCGCTCGCTTCACAAGCTGAGGGACGTGGGTTTGAGCCCACGCAAAATAAGAAATAAGAAAGCCAAAATAAGAATGTTGAATGACTCTAGCAAAGAAACTAAATCCATGATCTATATTTAAAATGAACCATGTTACTTCTACAGACATGTATAGAATAATAAAAAATGTTCTCAGTTACTGTTTAGACAAATACAAATAATAATCACTCTAATATTTCCTAGTTTAAATAAATAAAGTAGTTACAAAGTTCAAAATGAGCCTGATATAATTTAGGACAAAAATGAGAAGTTGCATTTTTAGAAAGATTTTTTTAGAAAAAAAAATAGTTTTACATTAAATACTAAGACCAAAGTAATTGTCCAGCTAGTAAACAGAATAAAATTAATCTTAGTCTATTACGTGTCCTCACTTCTTGGTTTTTTCAGTGTGTTTTAAAAATTTTTTTTATAAATGTTCCATGATTTCAAGCTTTAAAAAAAAAAAAAAAAGTTCCTCTACCTAATATAATGAAAATGGAAAGAGAATTCAAAGTTTGAAGAGTGAATGGGAAATAAATTGTTTCCCATGCAGATTACATTGGTACAAAAGCTTGACAGAGAAAATGCTGCAAGTTATGTCCTGATAGTATGGGCTGCAGATGCCACACAAACAGCCACATCAACTGTTTCCATCACAGTGAAGGATGTTAATGATAACTCTCCAACATTCACATCCACCTCGTACAGGTGAGAAGTTGTTTTGTAGTTTTTTATACTATTTGAAGTTATCGATGTTTGAGAAGCTTGTAATAAAACAAGTTTAACTCATGAATACAGATTTATGGAAAACTGATGTGAACTTGTTTAGAAATAACAAACAATCTTTCACAAAAATATTTGATTATATTAAATTAAAATTAGGGCACTGGAAGAATTCTAATACCATTGAGATATTAAGCCATGATGAAGATGATGTAATGCTGTGGGTATCCAGAGTTCAATTTAAAAAAAAAATATTTGAGCTCTCTCCTTCTGTCAAGGTATGAGAATCACTGACTGAATTTGTTGTAAAATTGTTGTGAAAATGTTGTGAACTGTGTTCGCTTAAATGGACACTTGAATGTCACGCCATGACTTTGCAGAGTCGCCCAGGGGCTATATATAGTGAGAGACTTAGCAGGGCGACATGAAATGGAATACTGTGTAGAGTAGCGGTCAGGGTGTGTGTGCGGCGGACGTTAGGCCAGTGCAGTGCTTGTCATACATTGTTTTATCGAGGTGGCTCGAATGCGTGACACTCAGTGAGAATAGGGACCGATGTGGAATAGGCCTGTGTTGGAAATACTGGATGGCTGGATTGTTATTATGGTGTTACGACAACTGTTGTATTACTGACGCAGTATCTATACATGAATTGTTACCACAATAAAGAATCCTGTTACTTTGACAAGAGTCGAGACTTCTGTCTTAATTATATCCAGAACCCAGAACGCAACACCTTCCTTTAGCTATTTAATGACATTCTGAAAAATACCTTTTAATAATGGGGGAGGGGAGTGAGAATAAACAACTTGTTCTAGTTTTGGAACCATAAAACAACCCCATCACTTTTACACGTTGCAATTTTTAAAAATGAATAATTTCCTTAATGTGTTATTGTCAAATAATTATCATCAGCTGTTTTTATTATCTCTCAGTGCTTCGTGGCCAGAACCTGTCTTAGCAAACACAGTTGTTGCAACAGTCACAGCATCTGATCTAGATGACGCAACCACAAGCTTTGGCCAATTCACATATTCACTCTGTAAGTTTCTTGGAACAGGCAGGAGTTGCTTGGAAACTTAAAAACCAGTTTAATTTAGGAAAGGGATACTAAGAGAGGGAATTAAATTAAATACTAGAATACATAAATGATATATTTCTAAATGAAAGACCTTTTGATTAATGTTGAACATTTAAACATGATGCAAATATATTATTTGCATAGACCACCATGTGATAACCAGATAATTTTTTTATTAATTTGACACATTTTGAATAACCATTTTTTCATTTACTAATTATAATTCAAAAATTTTATGAAAAGACATACATGTATTTTATTTGTATAATTATCTCCTAAATTAAATTTAAGGAACAATATTTTTTAAATTAACAAAACATTTAATACAAAATTTATAGTGACTTTTATTTTAATTTAGAATACCTACAATGATATAGAGACTAAGGATGTATACTACACTAGAAAATATTTTTTTATATGCTAAAATAACTTTTTAAAAATAAGAAGAATTTATAACTAGTATCAATATATAAAAGGACTGGAAAATAGTTAACTTTGGTTTGTTAACACCACACTTAAATCTATCTGTCCCCAAGTTAGTTAAAATGTTAACGCCACACTTAAATCTATCTGTCCCCAAGTTAGTTAAAATGTTAACGCCACACTTAAATCTATCTGTCCCCAAGCTAGTTAAAATGTTAACGCCACACTTAAATCTATCCGTCCCCAATTTAGTTAAAATGTTAACACCATACTTAAATCTATCTGTCCCCAAGTTAGTTAAAATGTTAACACCACACTTAAATCTATCTGTCCCCAAGTTAGTTAAAATGTTAACACCACACTTAAATCTATCTGTCCCCAAGTTAGTTAAAATGTTAACGCCACACTTAAATCTATCCGTCCCCAAGTTAGTTAAAATGTTAACGCCACACTTAAATCTATCCGTCCCCAAGTTAGTTAAAATGTTAACACCACACTTAAATCTATCTGTCCCCAAGTTAGTTAAAATGTTAATGCCACACTTAAATCTATCCGTCCCCAATTTAGTTAAAATGTTAACACCACACTTAAATCTATCCGTCCCCAATTTAGTTAAAATGTTAACACCATACTTAAATCTATCCGTCCCCAATTTAGTTAAAATGAGAATTTATATTTGATTGAATTTACATTATATTACTAACTTCTCTGAAAAGTTTTTTGAAAAGTTTTTGTTAATATTATTTAGCTGGAAGTCCGAGCTTTGCCATCGATTCAACTGGTAAAATTAAAAATACAGCTGAGCTGCTTGCAGATACAGGAAGCAGTTCATATGTCTTACATATTACTGCCATTGGTGAGTATACAGGAAGCAGTTCATATGTCTTACATATTACTGCCATTGGTGAGTATACAGGAAGCAGTTGGTACGTCTTACATATTACTGCCATTGGTGAGTATACAGGAAGCAGTTCATACGTCTCACATATTACTGCCATTGGTGAGTATTGATATTTCTCAATTCTGTTTGGACAATGCCTGACACACTCCAATGAGAGAGGGTATAATTTGATCCCATCATTTATTTGTATTTTTGTAATTTTCAGTTTTCAATGATTATAAACTGTTGGATTTTTCTACGGATCAATATATTCATGCATAATTGCACCAAATTATAAAGTTAAAAATCTGTTTTTAAAATGTCTTAATTTTTTCCATGATTAGACAATGGTGGTTCGGCTGGAGCACTTACTGGCACCACTTTAGTGACCATCAAAGTTACTACTGTCAATCAGAACAGTCCTGTTTGTGGAGCTAGCGCTACAGTCCCCATCAAAGAGAACCAATTTTCTATTGGAGATATTATAGCAACTGTAAGTTAAGACTAAAAGCTGTCTCAGAATTTTTTTGTACTTGAAAATTTTTTATTTATTAAAGTGAGAGCTAGGTGTGACTTAAGAATTTTGGGGGTTGGGGGCTATATAAATTTGAGCAGAATAATTTTGTTCCAGCTGCCAAGAGATTACCTGAACAAAGAACTTAAAAATTGTTTTTTTTAGATACTATGTATTAACTACTGAAATCTTTTGAAACAAATGACCCTGAATAAATTAGCTGTACAAATTGTAAATGTCCACTCATTTATTACTTAACATGTAAAGCGCTGTGAGCCCCGCTCATAGCTGGGATACAGCGCTATATAAATTATCATTTTATTATTATTATTATTATTATTATATGGTTTTAAAAAATGTTTATAAGTATAATTAATTAGTCCAACTGAAAGAAAAAGTAAGTACATATTACATTGTAACATTTTGGCAAGAATATCTTTTGAATCTTATCAGGATTCTTTGGTTGTAATTTTCTTTAAATTGTTCTTCTTTATTTTAAGATCATGATTAATTTGTAGATTATTCACGATTAAATCTAACAAAAATGAATTATTGAATATTTCTCTTTTAATTAAATAACTTAATATGATGTTCTATGACTGATGTTGTCATACATGCTAATACAGGTCTCTTTCATTGATGCTATGATACATGCTAATACAGGTCTCTTTCATTGAATCTATCATACATGTAGGTCTCTTTCATTGATGCTATCATACATGGTAATACAGGTCTCTTTCATTGATGCTATCATACATGGTAATACAGGTCTCTTTCATTGATGCTATCATACATGGTAATGAAGGTCTATTTCATTGATGCTATCATACATGCTAATACAGGTCTCTTTCATTGATGCTATCATACATCCTAATACAGGTCTCTTTCATTGATGCTATCATACATGCTAATACAGGTCTCTTTCATTGATGCTATTATACATCCTAATACAGGTCTCGTTCACTGATGCTATCATACATGCTAATACAGGTCTCTTTCATTGATGCTATCATACATGCTAATACAGGTCTCTTTCATTGATGCTATCATACATGCTAATACAGGTCTCTTTCATTGTTGCTATCATACATGCTAATACAGGTCTCTTTCACTGATGCTATCATACATGCTAATACAGGTTTCTTTCACTGATGCTATCATATATGCTAATACAGGTCTCTTTCATTGATGCTATCATATATGCTAATACAGGTCTCTTTCATTGATGCTATCATACATGCTAATACAGGTCTCTTTCATTGATGCTATCATACATCCTAATACAGGTCTATTTCATTGATGCTATCATACATGCTAATACAGGTCTCTTTCATTGATGCTATTATACATCCTAATACAGGTCTCGTTCACTGATGCTATCATACATGCTAATACAGGTCTCTTTCATTGATGCTATCATACATGCTAATACAGGTCTCTTTCATTGATGCTATCATACATGCTAATACATGTTTCTTTCATTGATGCTATCATACATGTTAATAAAGGTCTCTTTCATTGATGCTATCATACATCCTAATACAGGTCTCTTTCATTGATGCTATCATACATCCTAATACAGGTCTCTTTCATTGATGCTATCATACATGCTAATACAGGTCTCTTTCATTGATGCTATATTACATGCTAATACAGGTCTCTTTCATTGATGCTATCATACATGCTAATGTAGGTCTCGTTCACTGATGCTATCATACATGCTAATACAGGTTTCTTTCACTGATGCTATCATACATGCTAATACAGGTCTCTTTCATTGATGCTATCATACATGCTAATGTAGGTCTTGTTCACTGATGCTATCATACATGCTAATACAGGTTTCTTTCATTGATGCTATTATACATCCTAATACAGGTCTCTTTCATTGATGCTATCATACATGCTAATACAGGTCTCTTTCATTGATGCTATCATACATGCTAATGTAGGTCTTGTTCACTGATGCTATCATACATGCTAATACAGGTTTCTTTCACTGATGCTATCATACATGCTAATACAGGTCTCTTTCATTGATGCTATCATACATGCTAATACAGGTCTCTTTCATTGATGCTATCATACATGCTAATACAGGTTTCTTTCACTGATGCTATCATACATGCTAATACAGGTTTCTTTCATTGATGCTATCATACATGCTAATACAGGTTTCTTTCACTGATGATGATACTGGTACTGATGGTGAGGTTCTTCTTAGTTTTGTAACGGCACAAACTAAATTTTCGCTCACCCAAAATGGCAAAGATGGAGAAGTTCGCCTCCTCCAAAACTTAGATTTTGATGCTGGTGACACGACTTTTACATTTAATATCAAAGCCACAGGTGAGAAGATAATTGATGCTTTTAAACAATTTAGGGTTATATAAATAATTTAGGGTTATATAAATAGTATATAAGTTATATAGGGTTTTATATATAAAAGTTAAATGATTTAAGTATAAATAAATAATATTTAAATAATTTAGGGATAAATAAATAATATTTAAATATTGGGATATATTTTAAATCTTATATTTTTAAAATCTTATAATCAAATAAAGGTAATACCTAACCAATGCGTCCTTTTAAAAAAAATAAAGACTTTAAATAATTTGCACTTAATCGATAGAATTTTTTAAAAATATATTTTTACCATACTTTAATGCGTAATATCAGATAAAGGCAGTCCAGCCAAAACAGGGACATGTTCTGTCTCTATTACTGTTGATGATGAGAATGACAATCCTCCAATTTGTACCAGCGTCATCAATGCTCACCAGCCTGAGGATCAGACCAGCATTGCAACTCTGTCTTGTTCTGATGCTGATGTTAATTCAGCACTAACTTACACTATAATCAGGTTTCATTTTTTTTCATCTAGTACATTAGCTATAAAGGCTAATGAAATAAAATAAAAATATTAAGTTTGTTTATACTTTGCCATAAAAGAAAATCTGAAACATTTGAATCCCTCTCCTTTCACAGCGTTTTCTCCCTTTCCCATTTTCTTTCCTGTATCCATTTTGAAAACTGTTTATGGTAATTGTATTGAATGTTCAACTTTATCAGTACCTCACCAAATACAATAACACCCAGTGTGTCGACAGCGGGGGTTGTGTCTGTGTCATCAGTACTTGACTATGAAACTGGGTCAACCTATACAATATTAATAAAGGTATATACATTTTTTTTTAAATTTCACCTGTATTCTTGGTAATAAAATTGCTAATCTATGGTTACAACCAGTGTTCCAGAAAAATGTGTGTAAATTTAAGATCAGTGTATGTGCAGATGTCTCTTTAAATCCTGTGTATGGTATTCTTTTATAAAGTTTTGAAAAGGAATCTTTAAAAAATGTAAGTGTGAGGGTCAAAGGATAATGAGGACTAAACAAATCTATTTACATAATTTTAAGGGATGTTTTATATAATAATACAAAAAGCTAGAAAATTCAGCTCAATTTTTTTTTTTTTTTAATTTCTTTGTTGGAAATTTTAAATAAAATTTCATCATGTCGGGACGATTTTTGCAACACTGTTGATAAATATAACAAAATAAAATACATCTTTCATCAACCTTTCTTTTGATTGCAGGCAAATAAAAACTAACTTCTTAAACTGATTCCAAATACATATTGATGATGACACACATTTTGTTTTCTTTTATATTTGATCATGTCTTGTATTTTTAAAACTAATCTTTACAGGTCAATGATAATGGAACTCCAGCTAGAAGCACAACAGTCACTGTGAGTTTATTCATCACTGACCTCAATGACAATAACCCAACCCTGTCTGGAACATTTGCCTTCACAATAGCCGAGTCGCAGACAGCTAGCAGTACCGTGCTTTACACAGCTACAGCCAGCAGCAATGATGGACCCACTGATACATTAACTTTCTCTCTCTCTGACACAACATATTTTGATATCTCTTCAAGTAAGTTTAACATTGTCTTAATGTTCTCTCTGTCTGCCATCTTTGGTTTCATCACTTTGACATGAGGGAATGTGACCATGACCTTGACACACCTATCATCACCTCTTAATACCAGGTAGCATAACTCAGCAAGAAAGATGTTACCATAATAACATAAAACATACAGCAAAAACAATTAAAGAATTTAAAATAAGAAAAACAATTATGTTTTCAAAAAAGATAATACTTGTTCAAAAACAGACATAATGTTTTTTTTAAAAAGAAAAATGCATCTACAATTGTTAAGAAATTTAGTTTTAATGAACAGAGGGGACATACATAAATAACTTCACCACCTGGGGTGGGGGTGTGGGGGGCGTCAGATTTGTAACAAGGAGGGGGTTGGGTTTCAATAAAAATGTGACCTGACATAAAAAATGCGCAACTTTAAATAAAAGTTCCACATAAATATTTGATTGCTTGCAATTTATTTACTGAAGATTCCAATGGCTTGACACATGTTAGATATTAGAGTGCAATCTGTCACTAAATACTTAGTTTACTGACGAAAAAGTAATTTGCAACTATAAATACAGCTTTTACGGGGTTGTCAAAACTTTGTGATAAAGTGTGACGAGGGGGGGGGGTTAAAATTTTTTGCTAAAATCGTGTGACATCATTTTTGGACATATAGATGTTTGTGTTGAATATTAACTAGCAAGAAGTGTTTCAAGTAATATCCCATGTGTTTTTGTTTTTAAGAAAAAGATTTAATCTCACTCTTCAGCCACTGGAGAAATAACCCTCAAAGGGAATGCACCTGATTATGAAACTGTGACATCACCATACACAATGATTCTGTATGTCAAGGACTCACAGAACCCAACAAGCCGCACGGCCAGTCAGACAATGAGTGTCACCATCACTGACGTCAATGACAACATGTAAGTATGNTATGTGCTTTCATTGTGGGAAGGTGACTTCTTACAAGTATGTCTCTGAGGCTTTTATCTCTCCGGAAAGCAAAAAGAGGAGGTTTTTTGAAGACCTGCTGAGTTAGAGGGTCAGCCATAAGGATTGATCGGTTTTTGAGAATCACCTGGCGGGCCTTAAAATTATGGGGATGGAAAGTTAAAACAAATTTGCATCTATCACATTGATCGTGAACAGATGATGTAAATGTGTCCTGTCTGGTCATGCCTTTAATTCTATTGACAGCTGATGTTAAGATTGTTTCCGGGTATGACCTCCTTCTAAAAAAGTCCAGCATCTCATCACTTCTTTCCAAGAAGTCTGCCTCATCACTGCAGAGTCTTTTAAGTCTTAGTAGTTGTGAAAATGGGATAGAGTTCCTACACGATTGAGGATGGGACGATGTATATAGAAGGAAACTATGGCTGTCTGTAGGCTTGTAAAAGATGGATGTTGATATTTTGTTTTCTTTTAATTTTATTTGTATGTCCAAAAAGTTAACAGTACTCCTATGAATAGTTGATGTGAATTTTATTGAAGGATGGAAGCCACCAATGAAGTCAATAAAATTTTGCAATTGCTGCATGTCCATTTTGGTTATTCCAATACAATCGTCGATGTATCTCTTGTAGTACTCTGGACAAATACCTTTGTAATTTTTATTCCATAGGTGTTCCAAATGGCCCATAAATATGCATGCATAACTTGGTCCCATTTTTGTTCCCATGGCAACTCCACTAATTTGATCAAAAAACTGTCCGTTGAACTCAAACGAGTTTAAATTTAGGACCAGCTCGGTCAATCGTAGTATGGCACTTGCTGGGAACTTAAGATTTGCCTTCTTGTTTAGAAAAAAGGAAATTGCAGAGAGGCCATCAGCATGTGGAATTGACGTGTACAATGAAGAAACGTCCATTATAAATAGGAGGTGATCTTCATCCGGTAAAACCAAGGAATCCAGTGATTTTAGCATATGGCTAGTGTCCTTAATATAAGATGGTAAATTTTCAACTATCGGTTGGAAAACAGAATCCAAAAAATCAGAAATTAATTCAGTAGGACAAGAGCAGGCGGAGACAATGGGTCTTCCTGGGTTTCCCAGCTTATGTATTTTAGGTAACAAGTATAAGCATGGCTTACCTAGATCACTATCATAAATGCGTAAATTTTTTGCAGAGGGTGGTAATTGGCCACAATCTATAAGTTCTTCAATAGTTTCCTTAACAATTTCATTATTGGATGATTTTTGCAACACTGTTGATTTTTATAAAAATAAAATACATCTTTCATCAACCTTTCTTTTGATTGCAGACAAATAAAAACTAACTTCATAAACTGATTCCTAATAAATATTGATGTTGAAATGGCTCAAAATTTTCATCATTTTTTAAAAATTCCCGCTATTTCTACCATTAGCCTTTTACTGCTTTGTTCATTGTGGAAATGCAAATTTTGATGTAATGAGTCAACGATGGGAAAATGATGACATTGAAATACTACTGTAGTACAGTGGTGTAAAAACAATGAGCAGAGGACTGCTAAGATTACTTTTTGAGCAGGGGGGGGGTGTGCTAATGGTATGATATCGCGGGTTATTTCTAGTTCATAGCTGTAGCTGACAACTGTTTTAATTCACTAAACTTTTCAGGACTTGCCCCTACTTAGTGGACCCATCCCCCAGCATTTATTTTTGTAACACAGTAAAGATTGTTCAAATGATTGAAATGTGATTTTATAAATAACAAATAAAATAAAAAATTATCCCCCCCCCACCCAAGAATATAGCAGGTGTTTATTTCTTTTAAAGTATGGTGGGGATAGGATTGGAGACATATGTTAGTGGCGGAAGGGGTTAGATAAAAGAAATTAGCGCGTCTCAATCGGTCACAAAGATGAACGGCGTATTTCAAAGCCAAGGTCATTTCTAGCCATTCCTAGTTATCGCTCTTGTGTCCTATTTTGTGTCATACTGAGTGGATGGACCCACCCCCCAACATTTATTTTTTTTATTATAGTGAAAATCATTCAACGATTGAAATACTTTTTTTCAAAGTATTTGGTGGGGATAGGAGTGGAGACACTTGTGCATCGGTGGGGGGGATTAGACAAACAACATTGGCTCGCTTTGTCGGTAACAACGATGAGCGGCGTATTTCAAAGCCAATGCGAAGGTCATTTCTAGCAACTTCCTAGTTAATAGCAGTTATCAGTGTTTTGTTCTATTTTCCTTGCTTGAACAATTCAAATAACTAAAACCTTTTTGTTTTTAATGATTTTGTTTCATGTTTATGGAATAAAAAGTGTATCAAAATACTTTGTAGTTTGTCGGGACCGTGTTTTATTTCCCTTTAACACTTATTTCTTTTTAAGCATTTTCATGTTAATACGTATTTCACAGTATTTATTTGTAACGAAAAGTTTCAATTTGATAAATAATTCACGAGCTGAAATTTGAGCACAGAAGAGCCACAGTTCAAACAGTGGTGATAAAGATATTGCCGTAACATTTTTTCGGGTACCCAAACGCCATTTTACTACTTGGGTAATTGCTCGGCAACGGGTACCCGGGTCCTGGGTACCTGTTGACAGGCCTAGTTCTGACTAAGTTTATTGTTGAAATAAAGATAATTGTGTTCTGACTAAGTTTATTTTTGACATAAAGATCAATCTGTTCTGACTAACTGACTAAGTTTATTGTAGGCATTATGATCAATGTGTTGTGACTAAGTTTATTGTAGACATAGAGATAAATGTGTTCTGACTAAGTTTATTGTAGACATAAAGATAAATGTGTTCTGATTAAGTTTATTGTTGACATAAAGATCAATGTTTTCTGACTAAGTTTATTATGATCAATGTGTACTGAAATTGTTACAAGCATTTTGTAAACATAGGCAAAGTGTGAGAGTTTATCATCTTTAGTTTCTTTGTTCCCTCCCTTGTCATTCAGGCCTGTGTTTAACCCAACTGTGTACTCGGCAACACTTCCAGAAAGTACTGCAGTAGGAACTACAGCAGTCACAGTTACTGCAACTGATGGAGACAAAAGTGCTGCCTTCAAGACAGTAGGATACTCTATCATCAGTGGTGACAGTGCTGGAGTTTGGAGGTAATAGATGACAGATAGAGGTAATAGATGACAGATAGAGGTAATAGATGACAGATAGAGGTAATAGATGACAGAGGTAATATATGACAGAGGTAATATATGACAGATAGAGGTAATAGATGACAGATAGAGGTAATAGTTGACAGAGGTAATAGATGACAGATAGAGGTAATAGATGACAGAGGTAATAGATGACAGATAGAGGTAATAGATGACAGATTGATGTAATAGATGATAGAGGTAATAGATGACAGATTGATGTAATAGATGATAGAGGTAATAGATGAAAGATAGAGGTAATTGATGACAGAGGTAATAGATGACAGTTAGAGGTAATAGATGACAGATAGAGGTAATAGATGACAGATAGAGGTAATAGATGACAGATTGATGTAATAGATGACAGAGGTAATAGATGACAGATAAGGGTAAGAGGGGACTGATAGAGGTAATAGATGACAGATGAATCAAGTTTTTTTTAAACTGATTTTTATTATAGCTTTTGAAAGTCTCTGAATTTATTATAAGGAAAACTTGAATTAACTGCTAAAAACTTTTGGGAACTAAGCTTTATATATTTTATGTGAATAAATAATTCTCTTTACTAAAAACTTACATTAATTCTAGCTTACAATTAACAATAGTTTGTTTAGTTATTGAAGATTCATCATAATTCAGTTCTCTTGCTTGATCCTTTGTCTATGATACTTTTTAATAGATTACTGAAATATTTTATATTATATTCAAGTGTTGAGAATTCAATCAGGTTAGGGGCCGTCCATAAATGACGTCACGCAATTTTGGCCGATTTTTTACACCCTCCCCCCCTACGTCACGCGTCGTCACAAAATCGTCGACCCCCCCCCCCTCAAAAAGTATGTCACA
>MUZC01000345.1:0-52458 GCA_002072015.1 Radix auricularia | reverse complement strand
TTTTTTTTTTTTTTTTTTTCTTGTGTATTATGAAAACTTTAATTTTTGTTTTGACAGATTCTCATGACCTGCCATACAACAGCTCATTTCTTTATTTTTGAATAAATTTTTTTAATGAATAAGTTTCTACCACAAACTTTGATCTCCTTTAATTTCACAGGGAAAGACCTGATCCTCAGCGCTCAGTTAGATTATGAAACGACCAAATCGTACGAGCTTGTGCTACAGGTAACTGATGGCGGAACACCAGCTCTGAAGTCTGCTGGCAGAGTTATTGTTAATGTTCTGCCAGACAATGATCAGGCTCCACTCATGACAACAGCCAGTGCAACAAAAAACATACCAGAAGACACAGCTGTGGGAACCCTTATTTTTGATGCAGATGCCACAGGTGAAAATTATGCTAATCAATATTCTCTACTCTCATTTCTAAAATAAAATGTTCTTACATTGACCAAATATTTAATATAAAAAAAAGTGAGGCATTTAAATTATGAAACAAATTTGTGCTCAAAGTTATGAAAATGTTCAAAATTGTACTAAAACTCTAGATTAATAAGGTTTTAGGCATTTAAGTCCAGTGATGATATTTACTCAAATGTTTAAACTCACATGACAGACATTGATGCAGGAAATGATGGTAAAATTACATACAGCATTGCAAGTGGTGTCTCCAGCAATGAGGTTGTCATAGACACCACCACTGGACAGCTCTATGTTGGCTCCCAGCTGGACTATGACACCACTCCCAATACATACGCCATTATTATCAGGGCCACGGATGGAGCCGGAGCTTCTGAAAGTACATCTACTGTGTCGCTCAGCATTGTTCTCACAGATGTCAACGACCACTGGCCTCAGTTTACTGTCACTATGTTTAACTTCAACACTAAAGAAAATGTTGGTGTGGGAACTACAGTTGGCACAGTTGTTGCAACTGATCACGGTAAGTGTGTAAATATCATATATCATACAACTGATTAAATTAAGTGTGTAAAGATCACACATTATACAACTAATCATAGTAAGTGGTTCATTGACAAAACGGCCCCTGACAAATTGGCCCCAACACAACAGCCCTGGTCAAAACGGCCCCTGACAAAATGGCCCTGGACAAAACGGCCCCGGTTAAAACGACCCCTGACAAAACGCCCTCAGACAAATCGCCACTGGACTAATATATGTTAATGGAATAAGATTTTATATTACAATTTTTTCTCACAGATTCAGTATCAGTTTTAGTTCACCAAAAACAATTATAATAATATCACCAGAAACAATTTAATATTATTTAAACGATATGGCATGGTAGCAAGTCACAATTGTTTGTTGAGAAGAAGTAATATCATAACATTAAAATGAATAATTTTACAATTTGACAGCTTTCTTAAAAGGTGAATAAGTTGAACAAGGTTAAATTAACTTAAAATGCAAATAATTCTTTTTGTTTTTGTAAAAAATGTGTAAAATTTGTTTGGGGCCGTTTTGGCCGGAACCGTTTTGACCGAGGCCATTTTGTCTGGGGCCGTTTTGTCCAGGGCCAATTTGACCGGGGCCGTTTTGTCCAAGGCCAATTCGACCGGGGCCGTTTTGACCGGGGTTGTTTTGTCGGGGCTGTTTGGTCAGGGCCGTTTTGACGGGTCATCATAGTAAATGTGTAAAGATCACACATTATACAACTAATCACAGTAAGTGTGTTAAGATCATCTATCATACAACTGATCATAAGTGTGTAAAGATCATATATAATACAACTGTTCATGATAAGTGTGTAAAGATCATATATAATACAACTGATCATGATAATTGTGTAAAGATCACACATACAACTGTTCATGATAAGTGTGTAAAGATCATATATCATACAACTGATCATAGTAAGTGTGTAAAGATCATATATCATACAACTAATCATAGTAAGTGTGTAAAGATCATATATCATACAACTGATCATAGTAAGTGTGTTAAGATCACACTTGTATTTTTGCGTAGTCAGTTAAAAGAATGTTTAATAAGGGTTACTTAAGGAATCATAAATTTTAATTTCTGGCTTTAATCAAAATTAACAATTAATTTAATCTTTAATTTTTCAAAAGTTAACTATGAAATTTAAATTAATCATTAACAGCCATAAAAATATAGTAAAGAATGGTGTAATTAGATACATTGAATTTTGAAATTATTCATGAAACTAGTTAATGAACTCAGAAAAGAGTTATAAAACTCAGAAAATAATAATAACAAAACATTTGAAATCATCTTAATTAGAAGGAAAAACCTGGTGTGCTGCTACCAATTTTGTATTCCTTGACTCTATTTTCATCAACAATAATCTTAAACCGCCTTGATTAACTATTTTCATTTGTTTTGTATATGTGTGTGCATGTGTGTGTGTTGATAAATTGGTTACCATGCTGGATACGCATCTCACCAAAAAAGAAGGAGGTAATGTAATTGAAAAATTTTCAAAATAAGCTGTATGGATCTCCTTTTCCAGCCAGAATTGTTGGTAGCCACTTTTGAAGAATATAAATTTCAATTCATCATTTGTAGTTCCCTCCATCAGTTCTTGTTACTGTGGAGATTATTCTGTGTCTGAACTTTAAAAAGGATCCAAAGTCCAATGAGACATGTTCAGTTTCAAATTAATATGAAATTGTTGATTAAAAGTTATATGGAGAGCATCCAAGTGCTCACAACAATATAGTATGTCTTCATCAGTTTTTCTCGCTCCTAATAAATTTTGGGAACTGACTGAATTTCCCTCGTTCAAAATTTCTTTTGTACAGAAGAAGTTTTGTCACAAATTTATAACAGATATTTTTGTAATTTTTTTCAGTTCATCAAGAAATATTCCTTTTATTAGATTTTTTAAACAAGTCTGTCAAGTATGCAACATCTCTTTTATATTGATTTAAATTGGATCATAAAGCATCATTTTTATCTTTCATGAATTTCAGGATCGAGTTAAACAGCTTATAAAACCTAGATGATATTTTTGGGGAAAAAGACATGTTGAAATAAATCCTTATTTTATTTTGTAAATAAAGTTTCATTAATTTAATATTAAAAATTCCCTCTCAGATTCTGGTTCAAATGGAGCTCTGACTTTTGCAAAAATTCTTGGGAATGGAATCACCTATTTTGATATTGATCCAACAACAGCGATTGTTACAACTAAAGCAGCCATTGACTATGAAGCTTTTAAGGTTAATAGTCATTGTAACCTATAAGTATTTTGTTTTAAAAAAATGTAATTTCAAAATAAAATTTAAAAAAATATTTTATTTTATAAAAACAAGAAAGAACAAATTATTTTTTTTTTAGTAATCTATTGATAAGCTTCTTTTTTTTTTCTTAAAATGTTTGCTATTAAATTTTGTGTTTTTGCAACTTCTTTTTAACATTTAATTTAACTTTTTTTTGCTTTATTTTCCTCTCCTTTAAATAAATTTTAAAAGTTTTTTTTTATTCTCTTTTTTAAAGATTTTACATTAAATTGATGCAAAATCATCAAATTCATAACTAATTTTTAATTTTTAATCTTGACTCTTCACTTAGGTATTTTATTTGACAGTGACAGCACATGATGGTGGTACGCCGTCATTAACTTCAACTGGATTGGTTAAAGTAACAGTCTTGAACATGAATGACAACGACCCCGTCATTGTTCCTGTAGATTTTGCTGTTGTTATGTCTGAAAGTTCTCTTGTGGGATCAACTGCCCTGTCATATGCTGCAACAGATCAAGATACAAATATTGACATTTATAGTTTGGTCACAGCTAATTCATATTTTCAGGTAAAAATAATTGAAATTGCTTTTTTATAAGACAATATTGATTAGCTAGACGCATCCTCTTTTTGGCATGGCATATTGATTTTTTGTGGGTCAATTTGAAGTCATTGTTAATGGTCTTACTATTTGTCTTATGTCTGTAAATGTTGACATGCAAATTCCTCTTTGATATGTTTTTTTAACAATTAAAATTTACTCTTGTTAATCAAGCAGTAAACATTTTTTTAACATCCATGATATATATAACAATTTATATATAAAATTAAATTAAACTAGATGCGGCCCGTGGCGTAGCAGACTTGCTCATAAATAGTGCAAAGAAATTAAGGGGGGGAAAGAGAGAACAGACAAAAACTACATCATTAAGAAGTCATAACAACGCGAATGAACAGCCGTGTTGCGAAGTCATGTTTGAAAAGAAAGTGAGAAATGAACGGGCACAAACACAAGCATTTTTAAAAATTAAAAAAGTAATGTCTTAGCTGCGGCTTGAACCTATGACCTTCCGCGTGTTAGGCGAATGTAATAACCACTACATTACCAAATACATGCTAATCTGTTGTTCTGAAAGAACAAAGTAATTGACCTCAATGGAACGCATTGTTGGTCTCTTATCTTATCTTAGATATACAGACGCTCCTTCTATGCAGAAGATATTTGCGTCCACAGACCATGACAGATGATCTGTTGGCAAGTGATGCAGCGATCACAGGCCACGGCTATGAGGTTTCATACATTACCTAGCCGCCTAACTATTGTCTAGTTAGGTACCCATTCAGAGCTGGGTGACTCAGGGACTCCTTAGGCCACAGGAACAAATCCTTGCCTTTGCATGGATTTGAACTCGTGACCATCAGTATGCCAGTCGAGCACACTTGGCACTCATCCATTGACCTCCACCCAGTGCATGATCTTTTCTTTACAGCTGATTGGTCGGTGGGGCTAGACAGCTTGCTTGGTGTCCGGCACGGTTGGACCATGAGGAGAATTTTATATAATATAGATACTTTCCAACTGAGTTTTAGAATTCATTAATTTTACAAATTCTTTGAGCAGTTTTAAAATGTGTCCTAAAATGAAATAAGCTTGCCTATACAATTCTCTTTTATCAGTTTTAAAATGTGTCCTAAAATGAAATAAGCTTGCCTATACAATTCTCTTTTAGCAGTTTTAAAATGTGTCCTAAAATGAAATAAGCTTGCCTATACAATTCTCAACTTTCATTCCAGATTAACTCAGTCAGTGGCGAAGTGACAACAAAAGACACCTTAGATAGAGAAACAGTTGCAAGGTGAAATCTTTTATATATGTAGCTCTTTGCTAATTATGTTTTTATATTAGATATTAATTTGATAATTGAATTTATTACATTTTTAATTACAGGTAATTTTTTTTGTTTTAATGTAAATGATTGTATTATTTATTATGTAAAACAGTTAAAATTATTAGTTAGATATTTCAGTTAGTAATTTATTTACATTCAATGACATTTAAATCACAGGAAAACGTATTTACTTGTTACTCCTCAGTCATGTACTGTACATTAGAATAAAAGATTTGAGTACATCAAATGATGCAACTATTCACTCATCTACTGCAACTTTGACGATTATTGTGTCGGATGTTAATGATAATAATCCAGTCATCACGGGCACCTACACGCCGTCAGTTTCTGAAGATAGCAGCATCAACACCCTCGTCCTCACCATCGCGGCTACAGATAAAGACACCAATGAAAATGCCCAGCTGATCTATTCAATCACAGCTGGGAATACTGGCAGTGCTTTTAAAATTGATTCAACAGGCAGAGTCCAGGTATACAAACCACATAAAGTCTAAATGGAGCTATCTCACTACTACATTATTAGTGGAGTTATCTCACTACTACATTATTAGTGGAGTTATCTCACTACTACATTATTAGTGGAGTTATCTCACTACTACATTATTAGTGGAGTTATCTCACTACTACATTATTAGTGGAGTTATCTCACTACTACATTATTAGTGGAGTTATCTCACTACTACATTATTAGTGGAGTTATCTCACTACTACATTATTAGTGGAGTTATCTCACTACTACATTATCAATGGACTTATCTCACTACTACATTATCAATGGACTTATCTCACTACTACATTATTAATGGAGTTATCTCACTACTACATTATTAGTGGAGTTATCTCACTACTACATTATTAGTGGAGTTATCTCACTACTACATTATTAGTGGAGTTATCTCACTACTACATTATCAATGGACTTATCTCACTACTACATTATCAATGGACTTATCTCACTACTACATTATAAATGGACTTATCTCACTACTACATTATCAATGGACTTATCTCACTACTACATTATCAATGGACTAATCTCACTATTAGAGTTTTTTACTATGATTGGTGGATGGGAGTGTGTGATTGGTGGGTGGGATTTTGTGATTGGTGGATGGGAGTGTGTGATTGGTGGATGGTAGTGTGTGATTGGTAGATGGGAGTGTGTGATTGGTGGATGGGAGTGTGTGATTGGTGGATGCGAATGTGTGATTAGATGTTGAGAAAAAATTCAGATCTTTATTGTAGGTGATTGCTTTGTAAATTTAGTTAGGGCAATAAATCTTTAGTTTCCAGTCATTTAGGAACTAGCTGGAACTTCTTGTAAGAGAATGGACTTCTAAGAACAGCACATTAGATTTTAAGCCAAATGTGAATGTTTTTAACTCTTCATCTCCAGATTAATGCAGTTTTAGATAGAGAGACAACAGCATCTTACACATTAACAATTGTTGTGAGTGACAAAGGGACTCCACCCCTGACAGATCAAGTGAACGCCATTATTACCATCACTGATGTCAATGACAACAACCCCATATTTTCATCAACGGCTTACACTTTTAACATCAATGAGAACTCCAATACGGGCACAGCTGTTGGGACAGTGACTGCTACGGATGCTGATGCTGGAGTCAATGCTGCACTCACGTACAGCTTTGACTCCTTTACCACAGGGACTTCCTCCCACTTCGCTATCAGTGGGTCCACAGGAGCAATAACTGTTGCCTCTGCTGCTCTTGATAGAGAAACCATGCCGACATACGTGGCAACTGTCAAGGTTAGTTTCGTGATGAACTAACTGGCAAGATATTTAACAACAGTTTTACAAATGTAATAAAGATATAAAACTAAAATGCTACCTCATGCTGGTGAGACCTATGCCTATAATAGAATATGCATCTTCTCTACGGGACCCATCCACCAAAGAAAACATTGATAAACTAGAACAAATTTTTTTTTTAAACTACCAGATTCATAAATGGGGAATATTCAAAAGTGTCAAGAATAACACCCTTAGTTAAATCCTTAAACCTTGAAACACTAGAGCAGGGGTCTCCTAACTATGCCCCACGAGGCATTCTCATCCGACCTTTTAACTCTTTCCCTGCCAATCGCCGATATATAGTTGATCTCGCCTGGTCACGTTTGTGCCAATCGCCGATACATAGGCGATTTTAGTTTTTGAATTTATTTCATTGCTTAGAGTGTCCCATTAGACTTTTTAAGTTTTTAGAATGAGAGGTAACTCTTTTCTACTTCCTTTCTGTTTAGAAATAGCATGTGTTTACATTCAGTAGTGTTAAAATTAGCAGCTTGTTTCGATTTATTTTGTAAACAAAGATATGGCCACGCCTACTCAACGAACATAGTGATTTATTTTAGTATTTATTGTTATCTTATTAAATTTAAATGTGAATTATTGATGCAGAAACATTTTAAAACAATAATAAAACATTAGTTTTAGGATTTAGTTAAGATTTTCACCCGTACGATACGGCATTATATGGAAAAAGAGCAGTGGTGACAGTTCGGTTTCTACATAAGGAAATAATAGAAAAAAAGTTTTCTGCCATGGTCATCATCAATACAAAAAATGTCATAACTTTAAAACTGCATGGTATATTTTCAAAATTTAAAAAGCATTTATTTCATAAATGGAATTTACATTGTGATAATTAAATGAGAAACTGATTACAGCTATGCAGACTTTCTTTTAGTTTGGTAAGTTCAGATTTTTTCCAAAAAAAAATTTAAGACACAAAAATTGATCACAAAATCTTATAGTGAAAATAATTTTTGGTTTGGTAATATTTTATTTGCTTCTACATAATTGAATTGAATTCAATTTCAATTTCCTTTCTTATGATATAAGATACACCAATGTTGCTTTAGACAATTATTAAACATTGTACGATAGTTAAGGTCACCCTTAAAAAAATTACCAAACTAAAAAAAATGGTCTGGCACGAACGTGTAAGAAACCCCAGAAACCCCCTGGCAGGGAAAGAGTTAATCTCCAAAAAGATACTATTTTTACTTAGTGTTTACCAAAAAACTGTGTAGTAAGCCCCCAAGCTGCTTTTTGATATTTAATTCAGCCCTCCGGCAGACAAGTTTGTAGACCCCTGCACTAGAGACTAGAAGAACCAAAAGTAAATTAGTAATTATACATAAAGCAATAAATTCAAATTTAGAAATACAACACAAAGATTACTTAATACAACCCTTAGATAGACATAGGGATAAAAACACTTTTCTTTTTTCGTTTGCAAGAACAAAGACATTCAAATTTTCTTTTTTCACCTCAATAATTTGGGCTTAAATGGGTTGCTGAAGAAACCAGGAAAACACTTTACCAACATTTAAAAATCTAATTAGATTCCTGGACTAAGCACATATTAACTGTGAACATAGGAAATGTCCCTTAAAGTACACATTAACTGTGAACACAAGAAACGGTCCATAAAGTACATAAGTTTTCTATCTCCAGGTAACTGACGCGGGAACTCCTTTATCCAGGACAGCTTATGTTCAAGTGACAATCTACATTGACGATGTCAATGACAATGCTCCAGTCTTCGCCAGCAGCACTTACAGTGCCCGCGTTGATGAGAACAGTGCTACTACCACATCCATCGTCAAAGTGGCAGCCACAGATGCAGACCAAAATTCCAATGCTGCCATTTCTTACAGTATAAACTCTGTCCTGTTGGATGGTGCTAATGCTAACACTTATTTAAAGGTATCATTTAATTTAATGCTTACCATACATTGGATACAGAATAGCTAACACTTATTTAAAGGTATCATTTAATTTAATGCTTACCATACATTGGATACAGAATTGCTAACACTTATTTAAAGGTATCATTTAATTTAATGCTTACCATACATTGGGTACAGAATTGCTAACACTTATTTAAAGGTATGATTTAATTTAATGTTTACCATACATTGGATACAGAATTGCTAACACTTATTTAAAGGTATCATTTAATTTAATGTTTACCATACATTGGATACAGAATTGCTAACACTTATTTAAAGGTATCATTTAATTTAATCTGTACCATACACTGGATACAGAATTGAAGTGTCTCAACACACACCAATCATCCCTATTAGCATATAAAAAAACACTCATAAAAACTCATGACCCACACAACAATCTTCAGACAATTTAGAAATTTAAAAGAGACAAGCACAAATTTGAAATACTGTAGATGGTTTCTTTTTAAATTAAAAAAGTAATTAAAATAATTATTTGAATTCTTCCAGAATCAGTATTCCAATTGCCGAATAGATCATTTTATTTGTTCATTTATTCAGGTGGACTCTGCCACAGGTGTCATCTCACCAAAGACAACAATAGATTATGAATCTTTTAAAACATTCACTTTTGTTGTCACTGCCACGGATGGTGGGAGTCCTGTCTTGTCAGGAACAGCAACTGTCACGATTACAGTGCTAGATGTCAATGATAATAACCCACTTTTTAGGTAAATATTTCGTTGTTATGGTTCTATGAATGAAATGAATTATCTGAACTTGTTGACTGTGTTTAATTCACCAGTAATAAAGAAAATATTTTAACTGCAAATTCTTTAAAATTCTGATAAAAAGATTTTTGACAAGATGTAATTAGGGCAAGTGGGTGGATTTACTTACCAGCAGCTCAGAGAACATTCTCAAAGAATTTATATTTTTTAACCCCCGCTCTAGAAAATATTTTCTAGGGCTCAAAAGTCATCTTATACGCTGGCATGTACGGTAATTTAATTACAGTACATGAGATCAAACTGAAATATTGATACAATGCATTATCATCCAAGATGTATCTGGTTAAAGTTTGATATCTCTAGGACCATTAAAAGTAGTTTAATTTTACATTGGAAAATTAGAAATTTGGCGGGCAAACAGGAACGTAAGCATGGTAATAAAAACGTGGTGAAATGAAGAAATTTATGCAAGAAGACTTTTATTTGTGTCCTCAGTCCAGTTTTCTATAACACCGAGGTCGCCTACAGTGGTGAGTGCCAGAGTGTCATAACTACAGTGACAGCAACAGATGCAGACAGCGGCAACAATGGACTGGTCTCTTACTCTCTGCAGGCCGCTGCTTACAATTATCTATTTTCTATTGAGTCAAGTACAGGTCAGTTAAAGTTCTACATTCAAATTACTGGGAAGAAACATAAAGTAATTTTTAAGTGCTTAAATTTATTTGGGGCTGTTTGTCAGGGAAACATTATAGAGTAATTGGGTTTTGCCTGACATTTAAATGTTGATAGTTGTTTTGGTGCGGTGTGTGCCACCGCACCAAAACAACTATCAACATTGAAATGTCAGGGAAAACCCAATTACTCTATAATATTTCCTTGACACTGTTCATTTGTACATAATTGGTAAAACAAAAATTTCACCCTGACAAACACACATGTTTATATAAACTTACATAATTTAAGTTACTTTTAACTCATCTCTGTTGAATCTTTTATAAAAACAACAGTTTGCAGGCAACTACATAAATTTTTTTAAAGCAGCAACTATTAATGATGCAAAGCCCTAGTTCAAAATTACATAATTATTATTTCTTGTCAGGCAAAGTTACTCTGAGCGGTGTTGCAGAAACCTACACCAGGTACACAATCGATATACAAGCAAGTGATGCAGGTACCACCATACGCACATCAACATCTCCAGCAAAAGTCAGAGTGGATACTTACACCCCCAACAGCCAAGTTGTGACGTTTAGGCTCAAAATAAGCAGGTAACGTGACTGGTGTAAGAGCAATGATTTCATTTGCCAAGTCTTGTCAGGTTATTGTTATATACCAAACTCCTGTTTCATATTTATCCCCATTGGTTGGTGGTCATCTAAGGTTGATGTAGTGTAAAGTCAAAGTCTTCTTTAAACCACACAAATACATAACCTGTTAGCAAGCATGTTCTCCATCTGCTTGTTCTTTAAATCACCAGTGTTCAGTCAACGGTCCATTACTGACCTTTGGTGATAAACATGATGTGACATAATTTGTATGCGTCCATCACCATCTTTTCCGGTGATTTCTGTAGGTGACCAAGGAAATTAAAACTAACATTCGTAGATTATCTTGCACATTACGGTATATACTCGAGTATAAGCCGACCCGAGTATAAGCCGAGACCCCTAATTTTACCACAAAAAACTGGGAAAAAGTATTGACTCGAGTATAAGCCTAGGATGGGAAATGCAAAATGCAGCAGCTACTGGTAAATTTCAAAAATAATAGATACCAATAAAATTACATTAAAACACATAATATTTATTTCAAAGAGAAACAGTAAATTAGCTCTATATATATATATATTGTTGTTAGCTAATCTCTATTCTTCTTCCGGTCTTTTTCAAGAACCTCACTCTATTAATTAATTCTCACAATGACTATCAAGAGTTATTTCCCTTATTACATACAAGATTCAGCATAAACCCATGCACATATCAGGGCCACACACAGGAATGGCTCACCTGGCTGGCTGGGCTTCGTTTTTAATTATAGGGGCTCAGGTGCTCAGAAGGCGCGGAGGAGGACGTCCGCCTTGGTCTCTTATCTCTGACGTCACTGGTTGCTAGACGCCAATCAGCAGGCGATCTAGCAACCAGTGGAGACGGGGCGGGCAGTGGCAGCTTCTAGTATTCTGCTGAGCGGAGGAGGTCTTGGCACGTCAGTCTCCGCTCTCCTCTCGATTACGTCACTGCAGTGACTAGATCAGTTTAGGCAGGCGAGCTGCAGTGACTACAGGCTAATATCTGGCTGCAGAGTGGCAGCATTTTCTGGGGTCATTTTTTTTTACTCGAGTATAAGCCGAGGGGGTGCTTTTTCAGCACAAAAAATGTGCTGAAAAAGTCTGCTTATACTCGAGTATATACGGTATTACAAATTTTAAATATTGTTTTAACTTAAAAACTAAATTATTATAATTAAAGCTTTATTTGTCATTGAATATATTTAGTTACTGCTTCCTTTGATTTCATTTACACTTTTTTAAAATGAGCCATAAAAATCTGAACTAAAGATAAATTTAATTTAAAAAATTTAGCAGTAAGTAACAAGCCGGCTTACTGAAGCGGTAAACATTTTTTTTGCTTTTTAGTTTTTTAATCCACAATAAAACAACCACCAAACCCCTTTAAACTTAAATAAAATCATATTTTTTCTTCAAAAAAAGACAAACTTATTTTTCTTATTTATTTGTCAATCAAATCATTTTCCTAATTACTTCAACTTACATGGCTATGTTTGTGCTTGTACTTAGATTTGTTAAACTTTTGCACTGAGTCTCTTTTTTTAAGTTTCTAGGAAACCATTATATTATTTTGTGCCTTCTATAAAAGAAAAGTTAAATCCCCTTCAGACCACGTTGCTTATGGGGCAAGTGATGCAGCATTCACAAGTTGCAATGGCATAGTAGTTGGTTTAGCCGCTTGCACAATGCCCAGCAGCCTTTATTTTACTCCAACTAATGTCAGATACCCATTCAGAGCTAAACGCTATTAACCAGTTTAGATTTGAACTTGTGTCTCTTGGTATACCAGCTGACCATTCTGCCATTCACCTACTAAGTTTCTAAGTGCCTTCTATACAGAGGATTATGTCAACTAATGCTTATTTGTGATTTATGTTTAGTCTCGCATTTTTATTAGAGTTTTGAATGTTGAAAGTGTGTTGATTTTCCTGGTTTGCTCAGGCAACCAATTCCACATTATTATGTTATTGTTCTTGCCAATGAAGCAAGAAAACCATTTTTTTATCCTTATATCTAATTGTTGATTTAGATTGGTATTGACTTTCATTATTTACATGAAGGATTGTTTTTTATGCTTATTCATCTGATTAACCATGAAATATAACACTTTCAAAATTATAGAACAAGTTTTGTCAGTCAATCAGCCACATCTGATTAACCATGAAATATAACACTTTCAATATTATAGAACAAGTTTTGACAGTCAATCAGCCACATCTGATTAGCCATAAAATATAACACTTTCAAAATTATAGAACAAGTTTTGTCAGTCAATCAGCCACATTCTTGGCCAACTTGCAAACAGTGGTTAGAAAAAAATACTCTTCAGCATTGGTGAGACTATGGTGCGTTCAAGAATATGATGGAGTTGCACAGTTACCTGCAGTTGGAAAACGAAGACTTCTCGCAGATCAGTGAGTCTAAAGATGATTTTAAACAAAATTTATTTAAAACAATTTTTAAATAAAATTTGTCTAGTTTCATAAACATGAACAAATTCTAGTTGAACTCCTTAATTACTGTGAGGAAACTTGAAAATTTGGTTTTGATATCAGCTTTCTTTTAATAATAATATCACAAAAATGTTTTAAAATTTTAAGTAAAACTTTTCTTAGTGGAAAAAAAATACATATAACTGTCTAATTTGTTAAAATTGTATAAAATACAATCTGTATCAATGTGTAGCATGTGTGAAAACATTATGTTATCATAGACCAGTGGATGTCAACTTGTATGTGGTGAAAGACGACAGCAGCAACAGTATTGGAAACATCAATACCCAGAAGGAATATCTTACTCAGGATGAGTTCCTTGCCTTGGTGGCAGCTAATGCAGAGGGTGACCCTGGAACTAGCATACAAGGTATCACTAAAAACATTGCTCATCTCAATGGGATTTCATTCACTTTCTTGATAAAGATTAGAGTTTTTTCAACCGTATAACTAGACTGAAATTATTTAACATAACAAGTGTGTTACAAAAGTAAATCTGAACGACATTGAGCCCCGAACTTTATATCATGTAAGAATATGTTTTCAACCATTTTGTCCACTCATTCGCAGGCTCAGCTTGGGATTATTATAGAATTATAAGCGTGAATCCTTATTATGAAAAATCTGAAGGATGGTTTGACACAGTCTATGGCAAAATTATCACTGCAATAGCTTGTCTGCTTGGTCTTGTGCTGGTTGGCTTGTTGATATACTTGATTGTACGTTGCTGTTGTGGGAGGAGGTATGTTTCTTCAGATACACTAGCAAAGATTTGACGTAGCTGTACCTTAAGAATAACAAACTTTTGTTTTTCTCCTTTAACTTCATACAATTGTATTCACTGTCGTAAGAAAAAAAAAAGGTATTTTTAAATAAAAAAATTCTTTGTTTCAAGTTTAAAACCATTTATCAGTTAAAAATTAACTTACATGCAGGAAAAATATAGCAATATCTTTTCTCTCAACCAGAATATAAGTTTGGATGTCCTAAATTTTTAATTTATAATTGCCAGCAGTCTTTCTAATTTAAAAGAACAATTTGTCTAACTATCAGAGTTATTATGTTAAAATTATACAACTCAAAAGATAAATCACACCAGTAAAATTCATTGAGAATAAATATATTTTTAACTACCAAACATTTTGGGGCCGTCCATAAAGTATGTCATGCTATATATGAAAAATTTTAACTCCCCCCCCTCCCCATGTCACAAATCTTGCACCTCCACCTAAAGAATGTCACACTTTCGAACAAATACAAAACTATTTTATAGTAACAAAATTATTTAAATTTAATATAATACACTGTGACGTCGTCACACATGGCCACACCCCCTTCCCCGTGTTACAAACTGTGCCTCCCTCTTGAACATGACGTATTTTATGGATGGTCCTTTATAGCTTCCATTAAGTTTGTTTAACATTAGTTTACCAAATGATTAATCCACACTGTTTACTATTTCCACCAGCTCTAGAGGGAAGAAGAAGAAGAAGAAGACAATAAGCAGACGTGTGGTTGATGTGGAGCCCATCAAACAACCACCTCCTAAAAAAATGGTGGATGTTGGATGGGAACCTTGGAAAAGTAATTGAAGTCATTAAAAAAAGATTCATTATTGGATAATGAAAATGGTTTAGAAATTGTATTCATAATTAAATCAATTTAATAAGTTTTACCTTTTGTTACTAAAAGTAGTGTTGTCATTGATGTTGAAGTTAAGCTAATCATTTATATTTATCTCTTACTCTTATGCAACTATTTTAAACCATTTTATTCAATGCTTTTAGAAACCAATAGAACAAAATAGTAAAGGAAATTACTTTTCTTTCATCATGCTAAACATTCCTTTCATTTAACAAAGCTCCATATTGCCACTATGTTTCTATTTAAAAATGTAAATAAATTTTCTGCATATCTTCAGTATCTGATAGCACAGAAGGGCAGCCTTACAGGAAAGCATTTCCACCCATGCTTATTACAGATCCTTTATCACCAGTGAGAATATTTTATGTTGTAACAATCGTTTAGAGTATAATAATTTTCATTTTTAATCTACTCATCAAGTTTTATATTTTGAAAGCCAATGTGGCCAATTACACAATGTTTTAGCAGAACCATAAAAAACTTCTTCATTTAGGATGAATTATATGTAACAGCAACACACAATTTATTTTGTAATCAACACTGATACATTATTAAATATTTTAAGAAGCACTTAAATGTAATAATTTTTTAACTGCATCAAATATGAATCTGCTTTAAAATAATACACAGAAAAAAGCAGTTATATTTGAAATAATTACTATACTATATTACCAATTAAGAATCATAATAAATGAGAAACTATCATGGAATCACTTTCAAATGTTGAATATTTAGAAAAAATATTTTTATATTGTGTGAGTGTAATTACCCATGTAAAAAATATTTGTAAAATGCTCTATGTAAACAATGGAATTCTCCTCCATTACATATCCGTAGCATTTCAACTGCTAAGTCATTCAAAACTGCACTTAAGACACATCTTTTTAAAATTTATTTTCAAAATTAATAAAACAATATTTCTTTAAATGATTAACGTAGCTGTTGTATTGAGTATAGCGTATTGTTAACATGATATGAATGTTTCTTTTTATTGATATATGTATTGTTATTTCCATGTAAAGCGCTGTGAGCCTGGCTCCTTGCTGGGATACAGCGCTATATAAATTTTCATTTTATTATTATTATTATTATTATTTTAGCCCATGACCAGTCAATCCACAAGATCTAATACCCTGAATACTCCAAAAAGTCCAAGATCTCTTTTGATCACCACAAATGATGAGCCCAGTCCACCATACAGTATCACCAACAGAGTTTTTGAAGGGCGAGCCATGGATCCAGGTAATACAATCTATATATATAATTCTCTTCATGGTTCAACCATCCCGGACACCGAGTTGTCTTCCTGCCCCACCGACCAATCAGCTTGCAAGAAAAGTTAGTGCAGAGGGTGGGGGATCATCGAGACCAAGCCAACAATACATTCAATTGTCATCAATTACTTTGTTCTTTCAGAACAACAGAATAGCATCTATTTTTCGTTGTGTAGTAGTTATTACATTCGCCTAACAAGCTGAAGGTTGTAGGTTCAAGCCCCAGCTAAGACATTACTTTTTTAATTTTTAAAAATGTTTGTGTTTGTGCCCGTTCATTTCCCAATTTCTTTGCAACACAGCTGTAAACTTTGTTTCTCGACATTGGCATAATAACTTTGTGCTCTCCGTTGTGCTCAGGGACAGAAAAGTAGTCACACACTCTCCTCAACAATTACTTTCATAAAATGTTACCCGTAACTAAATCATTAGCGGCATATGCTACGATGCAGGATTGCTAGTTTAAATATATTATCCTTTTTTAAATTGGACTATTATTAGCAGAGGCTATTTTAAGGCACAGGCCATAGGGACATTTTGAGAGATGTGGGTGCTTATTTTGTACTCCTACCCCCCCCCCCCCATTACTAACTAAGGACCACTTAAATATATTTTCCTAATTTAAATATTAAATTAGGAATGAGGTAAATAAATTCAAGATTACAAATTTAGATTAAACTTATAATACATTTATGTAAAGTGTTGCCCTAATGGGGCTAAGAGCATTCAATTTATTTCGTCAGTATGCTGAATTTGTTGTTTTTAGAGAAAATTTTTGATAGATACAAGTTAGGTTATTTCAATAAGGAAAACATTCATACCAAATAAAACTACACCCAGTACAGATAATGAATGCATCATAGATGATGACCTCAAACGACTTAGGAAATTAAACCTTACCCATGAATACAACCAAAACATGAGCTCCATGAATACAACCAAAACATGAGCTGGGCAGCAATTTGTATTGAATGTTGCTGATTGTTTGTGGATGTAATTAAACCAATTTACGCATAGGGAAAATATTTAATTTATATTTTAATGGTTATACTATCTTATTGATTGCTTCATGTAGTACATCCACAATTTCCATGACTGAAAAATAAACAACTTGCCCATTTGGTCTACAGTCAGCTTTTTAAATGATTTGAAATAGTGTCACAATCAGAGGCTAAGATATTCTTCTCGCTAGGGGAAGTAATCACATACAACTTGCAAAATAAGTACATTATTAATACTTTCAGAACTTGACTGTTTCAGCTTGCTTAAATTTAGTTTCCGAACTTTGGTCAGTCTTATTAATTTATTTCATGGCACATGTTAAATGGTTTATTATTTTTTAATGGAAACATAGAGGCCAAGTCCTGGTGTTTTCAGGGTGTCGGGCTCAGTGTCAATGTCAGGCTCAGTGTTAGGCTAAGTGTCAGGCTCAGTGTCAGGCTAAGTGTCAATGTCAGGCTCAGTGTCAATGTCAGGCTCAGTGTCAATGTCAGGCTCAGTGTTAGGCTAAGTGTCAGTGTCAGGCTAAGTGTCAGTGTCAGGCTAAGTGTCAGTGTCAAGCTCAGTGTCAATGTCAGACTCAGTGTTAGGCTAAGTGTCAGTGTCAGGCTAAGTGTCAATGTCAGGCTCAGTGTTAGGCTAAGTGTCAGGCTCAGTGTCAGGCTAAGTGTCAGTGTCAAGCTCATTGTCAGGCTCATCTATAATTTTTCCTCTCTTTTTTTCAGTGACAGGGAAAATGTACGAATACAACACAAAGACCAATGAGCGCAGGTGGTTAGAATGAAATGACTGAACAATGGAACTGTTTCTTACGGATGTTTGCATTATATTTGTAGTGTAGAATTTTACCATTGAGTATATTTAAGTGCATCCAATAAAACAAGGCTCAACTTTAATAAGCCATTTTAATTTAAATAATGCTTAAAAGCATTGGATATCGTCACCCTTGTTTAAGAATATTCTTCACAATCAATACAGTTGTTTTATTTGAATTCCATTTTTAATATTTACCTCATACAATTTTTATTAAGATTCCCTAATGTGATAATTTACATTTTCTTATATGTATATAATAAAGTATCTATAATTTTTAAAACTTATTTTCAAATGATACTTTTTTTGTTGAATATAAGGGCCTTTTATGCTGTCTTTCAGATGCTATGTAAATATATTTTTCAAAATATTTTCTTTGCTCAGTTTTACTTTTACTTTATGTTTTTGAAACCTGCACTAAAAAAAAAAATAGAAATCAAGAAATTATGTTCATCAGAATTTTTTTTTTTTAAACTCTCTTTAAATTTCTTTAATGTTATTTATTTTTTAAAAATGTCAGATACACTCTCAAATGTTTTAACATGTTGATCTTCACATATTTCAGGTAGCTAACATTGTGCCAAACTTTTTAAAGTTGTTTATTTATTTTAAATTTTTTATTCAGATCACAAATTATGCAAAATATTCAATCAGATGGGGTTTTTTCCCCATTTTTTTTATTATAGTATATTTTTTTCCCTAAATTTATTTTGTTTCCTAGAAATTTTTGAAAGTTTACCTTATCCTTTCATACAAAAAACATAAGAAAGTGAAGAGCTTGTCAGAGAAATGTTCTACTTTAGCACAACTTGAGATTTCTGTTATTCTTTATAAATAATACTCAATTCTGTTTCTTGTATACAGCCTTTATTAGATTATCTTAAATAAAATGTATCGACAAAGATCTGCTGATGATGTTATTTAACTATTGTAGCTACATGTTCAATCAGCCATCTTTTGTGCAGTATTACTACATTCTAAATACTAGAAGTACTTGAAGCATACCATTCTACAGTTTCAATAAAACCAATATCTATTACGAGCTGTTTGGTACCGCTATCAGGGTCAAGTTGTGGCGTTGACAAACTACAAAAAAGTCCCCTGGTCTCAGATCAGTTAACACTGCTGTCCATAACTTGGAAAAAAAGGGGGCGGGGTAAATTAAGGTGCAAGAAACAACACACTAAATAATGGTGGCCTCAATTTGTGAACACCCTTTCTACTAGTTACTTGACAAAGAAAGCATTTTTATAGAATTTTAATTAGTATACCCCTCTCCCCCACCATGCGACGGAACGCTTTAATCACAACCATAAAGTATATTAACATTTTCTTTTCCCATCACTCTTAACGCCACTGATTTGATGCATGAACAATATACAAGTCTCTTTTTAGTTAATTTATATACATTTATAAATTATATGTATCAATATTGTTGCACAACTAAATTACATTTCCACACAAAATTATTGTATAATTCAAATGTGTGTGTTTTACAAATCTCTTTTTTGTAGGATATCAGGATTTTATTTAGGTTTATTATAAAATTATAGGGAAGTTGTGTATAAATTATATATTCAACACTAAACATGTATAAGTTATTTTTAGAACATTTCAGTGTGTGAATAAGTGTTAAGGGAACATTTATGAAAAATTAAGTGCTATGGTTTACCTTGCGTTTGACTTGGTTTATCAGAGTAATTAACATAAATGGGTTATGACTTCAAAGTGGATAACTAGGACAAAGACTATGTGAAGACTGGTTTAAGTTGACTTGTGAAAAAATGTATTGTCATTTTGTGTTTTTGAAACGAGAGTACATCTGTGCTTGAACTTGAATAAATTTATGTAGATTAAGCATACTTATATTTGTATTGGAACTTGTTATATCAACATTAGTGAAAAACAGGAGTAAATTTATATATATTTTTTTTTAATGTTAGAAAAAGTTGATTTTTTCCCCCACCAAGTTAAATAAAATAAGATAATGTATATTAATTTTGTTGTCCCACAATTTTTCCCTCATTGAAATAAAGTAAAAAGTATGTATTGATATACGACAAAATAAATAATAAAAATAGATTAACGATATATTTTTTTAATTTGCTTTTTTTTTCAACATCATATATTCCAATTTATTGAAAGTTTTTTTTTTACATATGACATGTATCAAATTAACCGTGAGCAACTGAACATAACAAAAAAGAGTGATCTATTTCATATAAATAAGGTGAAAAAATAAAATACATGCTGAGAGACAAATTTACACACATGGCAAATGTCTTTTGTCTCTAATGCCCAGATGTACAATATTGTCACATACTACAACCAACTATGCCATTACATTTAGCATCACCCTTTCTTTTAAATACACACATTCACACATAAAGAAAAACAATGTGGATTGCTAAACACTGCAAAGTGGCAACAAATATTAAAAACAACACTGAATTTCACTGTGATTTTTAAAAAAAATTCAGAATATGCTTTAATTTTTAGATCTCAAATAGATAGTTTCTGGTTGAATTATGCCCCCTGTCAGCTCCTCCTCCACCCCCTCCAGCATCCATTCATGCTGAGCAACCTCTAAGGCCTCCCACTCAGCTTTAAAAGCTTTCATTGGATCAGGAGGTGCCATCATTGCAGACCCTGACATTTGATCTTGCATTGCTTTCGTTTGATCAGCAGCTGATTGAAAAAAAAACAGATACAATAAATATATTTATGTTAATGATGAAAAATAATGCACTTTCATGGATTTTTTCCAAGCAAAGAAAACAAATACTTTGATATCAAGGCATAATATTTTTTTTAAAAACTGATGGGCTTTACCACTAGACAAAAATAAAAGCACCTTGAATGTTTTTTAGTCCAGTTGGTACTGATTAATAAATTTTTTTTGTTATATTAATCATGATTAAATTTAATCGATTAATTATATTTGTATAACACATATACCGATTCCTTTAATTCATGATTCATTATTTAACAAAATCAGTTAAGTCGAGGTAATAACCAGGGCTTCAATATTTTCTGTTTTTACACAGCAAATTCGTTCTGCTATGCAAGAATAAAGGGAAGAAAAACCTTTTTGTTTACGTATGCACATTTAAATATATAATAATCGTATCAGCATCCTTCCGTCTCGCGAGACGATGGTACATCACCATTAGGTTGGGTAAATAAATAATAATAATTTGAGGGAAAAGTATGTAAGTAACAAGAAATAGAAATTTTAAGTAAATTGGAAAAAAAGAAAGAAATATTTTCTTAAATTTCAGTCTATCAAATTAACATGATTCGATAAAAAAAATTTAAAAATCAAGTAATCATTTATTTCCGCAACCCCAGTTTTTTGTCTTGTCAGACATTGTTAACCCTAGAACTGTTCTTACGGCCGACCGTCGGCCGTTATCCCCTGTTCTGTGGTGTCCCGGTCGATTAAAACGACTGTTAGTAAAATCATCATTAAAAATGCGAATAATTTTATTTACGTTTAGTGAGGGGAGATCACTGTTAAGAAATGAATTTCCTTCCAGTTTACTTATGTTGTCTTTCTTACAACGTGTACTTATGGAGTGTTATTTAGTGAATAAAGCCGAGTGAAAATTTTCGGAATTTTTTCTGACTCCCAAAATGTCTGGCGCTTGAGAGGGTCCATATGGATCGGAAAATTAACATTTGATATCTTCATCTAATTTATTTTAATTGTAGACCAATTAGAACAATAATTTCATGGGCTTTCCACAACTAAAACTAAATGATGATAGTGATAGTAGCAGTGAGGACGACTTAGTCTAGCGTCAAATATATTGACAAAATTAGCACTGCACCTCTTGGTCATAGTGATGAGATTTTACTGACAAATTTGTTTGGTAGTGCATTGATATAGATCAGAACAGACTCAGAAAAGATCCTATTGTCAGAATATACATTTGGAGATGTGTTCAGAGCCTATTAATTTCTAAAATTTAATTTTTGATGATGAACTATTAACAACAGTCTCAAAGTTGAATGTTGGTGAAAGCAAAAGGTTCAGCCCTCTGGGATTCAATGTGTCTGGCTATACAGTACTATACACAGATACATCTGTGCATCAGCTGTTGAATGTTGTTATATTGGAAGGCAAAAAGAACAGCTTTGTTTGCAGTGACAGAATCAAAGACAAAAACAGAAATGACACTGGTGTCCTGCTCGCAAAGTTGAGTGCCACGCGCAAGCCTCACCTCATTCATCAGACCGACCAGGGTCTTAGTCAGAAAAGAAAAATAAATCAAAGACATTCATGTTTGTGGTCTATGTTTTCACAAATATTGTTGTAATAAAGTATTGATTGACTTAATTCAGAAAAGGAATTTGTTAAGTCAGTTAAATGGTAAATGTAATATAATTTCCCTTTCCTTTTTTTGGCATGATCGAATTTTGAAAGTTATGAAAGAAAAAAATTCACCAAAAATACAATTTTCAAACAAATAACATATAATTATACATATTCTGAAAGAGTATTGCTTCTAGTACCTGAAAATCTTGGTTTTATGATAGTTTAATCAAGTTTTAGAGTGTAAGAGTGGTTTGAATGCAGAAGATGAGTAGTACAATTTTACTCACACTGTGAAGGTCAAGGTCAGTGTCAACATACATGATATAAAAACAAATTATTTCTATACCATTAGAAACCTTATCCAATGTACTTTCAGAAAATGTATACATGTTAGGGTCTCTGAGTTCATTTAGTATGGGATTTTGTCATTTTCAAAAAGCCAGTGAAAAAGGCTAAAATGGCAGGATGATACAGAAAAATTCACTGGACAGTTCTAGGGTTAAACTTATACTGCAGAGAAGGCAAACAGAACTTTACAAGGATGTTGACAATGTTCCCTCTAAGGTTCGTTGGTCCGTGTGCAAAGTTGATCAGCATCCATTACTGTGCAATAATTTACAAAATTTGCTGTAGGGTAATTCTAAACTGCTGCGCTCAGCTTGAAGGGAACATTGATGTTGATTATTAAAAAGTGCAAACTTAATAAGAATGACAATACTGATGATAAGGAAAGTAATTATTCTTCTTTGCAGAGAAAACAGAACAATGTAATTATTGGATAAATACTTGCCATTTTTGTTATACTATTTTGTGAAGAACAATGGCTCAAAGAAAAGTTTAAGTCCAAAAATTTTTTATTTTTTCGTTTTTTTTTGGTATTGATTGTATTATTATTTCAGAAACAAGCTGTTAGACAAAATAAATATTGATATTTTAAACTAACTCAACTTTGCAAGATAAATACATAAACTAAAAATAATGTTTTGAATAGTCCAGAGTTTACCATTGTCTTGTCCCAATATAAGTGTGTACATGCTACGCAATCCAAACACATTGAGGAAATACCAGGAGGCTGAGCTGACCCTGACAAACAAAGTTGGAATTTTAATATTTAAAAAAAAAAAAAGTTGAAGAAAGTTGAAGCCTGGCTGGCATTGTAATTTATAGTTAATTGAAAATCTTAATGATTTATTCTCTCTTTTAATTTTCCAAATAGTGAAAATAAAATAATCTAAGTCTAAAGTTTTAATATAGCCTTTAAAGGATGACAGTAATTATAAAAATATTATCTATCATTTTTAAAAACATTACGCTAACTAACACTAATGTTTTACCATGATGCATCTAATGTGATAAGCTCCACTCCTCTCTGCAACATTGGCTTGAAGCGGAAGGTTAACGGAAATGGCACTTTGGCTAAGTCAAATGATAAATTTAGAGGTGTTATGTTAATAATTATTCACAAGTTAGCCTCATTATAAGGACTATACATTTCAAATTGGTTTTCAACACTCTTAATCTTAAACAGCAACTGAGAGCAAGCTGATTGCCTAAGGCTTATATTTTATTTATCCATCTTCTATAATCACCTGATAGTCTTAAAATAAAAACAACTAACATACTTGTTAAAAATCCTGAGAAAGCCCAGTTGATCCAGCCACCTATGATTATCATAGGTAATACATTGGTTATATTCCCTTTCACCATGTCAGTCATCATAGATGGATCTTGGAAAAAATTGCATATAGCAAATACATAGTTATGATAAATGATAAAATAGGTTGACAACAATAGCATCTTTGAATTTTTAAAATAGTTGTTTCTAGTAAATATAATAAGATTTAAATAACATCACTTTAGTTTCTGTTATTTTTCAATTTGTAGGAAAATGCAGAAGCTTCAATAAATGTTTCTTTCTTAACTAGTAGGTTTGTGAAATATAATTCTTTTACAAAAGTGTAATAAAAAAATGTTTAAGAGATAAGATGCAAAGAGAAAATAAAAAATACCTAGAATTATTGGTCATAATATCTGTTATGCCCTAATTCAGATATGAAATTCATTTCTGAATGCCATGTCTAAAAGAGTAATTTTAGAGCATTTTTCTATGACATTAAAAATATTGTGTTGATGGGGTTTTTTTTTTTAAAAAAAAAGGGAAATAAGTATTCACGAAATTTAGAGGTTAGGATTATTATTTTTGCTAAAAGCATTTTGCACACAAAATAAATCAATAAACCATTTCAACTTATGGCACTCAAATTAGACTTAAAGAGTTTTTGTTGTTGTTTTTTTTTCTTTTAAAAACAGAACTTAGTGGTATCATTGTTTTTTTAAAAAATATTTTGTACATCACATTTAATTATTATTGCATATTTTTAAAATGTTTTCAGTGCTATTTTAATGTATATTGCTTGGGAGTATAAATATTAGTAATGCATCTAACGATTTAAAAAGTTCTTATGTCATTTTAATTTAGAGTTGGATAATATGTAGTAAGGTAGTTTTATCTATGTATTTTCAGCTAAAAACACTTGAAAAATTTATAGCTGGTTATATCAACAAAAATGAAAGCTGGAATGTTAAGGACAGTTTTGTTCATTTTAAATTACATTTAGAAATACTAAGTAAAAATATTGAAGAATGATAATTTGCAAAATAAAATTATGATCTACCATAGTTAAAAATTTAACATTAATAATAGGCATAATGGAAAGCTTACGTAAATAGTGAATTTTAATATTTTTATAGACTCCTAGGTGCTAATTATATAAAACATTTTATATTTACCAGTCATTGGATTTTTTGCCTGTGTTTCCCTCTTTTCCACTTTGAAAAATCCCCGTTCTTCATTATTGAAAAAACTTTTCCTCACTAAAAAAGACTGCTTGGGAATATACTTCCCATTTTCCCGTAATATGCGACTGCGTATCAATGCATGACTGCAAATGTTAAAAAAAATTATTAAAAATGAAATTCTGCAACAAATGGAATATAGTGAATAAATTGAAATGTAACTTCAGTTTAATTATTTATAATTATGACTTTAGTAATGTCAATATTAACTACTAGGTACTGTACTGGGTAACAGACTGCAGAATTTTACACCACACAAAATAGATGGCTTTGCTAGGTATAGAGTACTAATACACTCTGTTCATTTAAACATAATGCCATTATAGAATAGTTAAGTTTAAGTATAATTATTATTATAATAATTTTAATAGTTATGTTTCGGCAATCCCTCGAATCCTGGTCCCAAATTACTTTACACTAGTAAGTGGAAGTATAGTACACCAAAGTATGTGTTATTTATTATTAGAATACAGCACAAGTGTTATTATCTGATAAACAGTCATCAAATAATAAATATTGTAATTGTCATACACCATCTGGGGGTGCTGCGATTTAAAACGCCATGAAAATCCATCTTTGCTTTCCACATGAGCAACTAACGCCATTGGGCATCTGCATGTTGAACAATCAACTTTGTTTCAGATCAAACGATGTCGTGTTAAGCCACTGCAGCCATTCACACTTGTTTGACATAACAGCATACAAATCATGTGGACTTAATTCAATTCCTGCCAGTTGCGCTACAGGTTAAACAATGGAATTAATGTTTATCAGTGCAGCTGGTCGACCAGCCATAATTTGTTAGACCCCTCCCTCGGTTTTTTTAATTTTTTTTAGGTGAGGGAGACAACCGAGGTAACTGCAACATAGCAACTGTACAGTCCTGGACATGACCAACTTTCAGGGCGCCATTTTTGATCCGTACAACCATAATTAGCAGCATATTTTTCATGAATAATATTTTTGGCGGGGAAGGCTGTTCCCATAGTACATACAATGCATGACCAAGGAACCAATGGACCATTTAGTTATTCTTATACTAGCTGCTAGCAATCATTTTAACTCTTAAAGTCGCAAAGCGTCGTAATGCGTCTCTTCCCGCTATCCCTAAAGCGTCGTAATGCGTCCCTAGATACAAATCTTGTTAGAAATGAGATCTCGGAAAGTAAAAACTCTTCAATGCTTGAAAAATGATGTATTCGACTTCCGGCAATGGCGGCCGTTGCCGGCACTAGTGTTATTGCTCGATTCGCAATGTTTTTTGGTAGTTTTAACGGGTTTTTTTTTCGAAGATACGTTTTCGTTATACTTTATTACTAAAATAATAGTACTAAACTACAGGTAAATATTGTTTCAAACTCAGTACGGTCTTTTGGATGCGTAAAATAACCATTCTTAGCCTTAAAAATAAAGTCAGTATGATAATAATATTATAAATGGATTTTACGCAATTTTTTTAATTTCATAACCGGTTGATCGTAATACGGGAAATCCTTACGGGACTGAGGCGGAAGTTTATTGAAAACCTTCTGGGGCTTTAAGGGTTAATTAAAGTTAAAAGGACGCTGGCTGGATAGGGCCACTGATTGAATTGTAGCCTGGGGCCTCGTGCAGTCTTAATACGCCCCTGGTGCTACCTTAAAAATTCATTACTCATTACTGTCATTCATTACACATGATTATGAAATTAGCAAGCTGCATACATTTTTTATTAAAAGTTATAAAAGCACATGACCCTGTGACCTATTGGCATTTTCTGATCACCGTTTTATAGTCTGTTTCAGGCATTCAAAAAACTTATCGGCGCACGCCGCTTAGTGAAGTACATGTACCTATATTACGAGAGGTAGTTGAAAGCCGTAGAAAAAATACCGGGCGATTAATCGGCCCACAAATTTGAGTTCGGAAAAACTGGGAAGGGGAATGTGAGTGCAGCAAAATTCAAATATTCTGGCGAGTTGACAAGGTAATATGGTTTTTTAAAAATAAATTCCATTTTAGCTTTATAATTTTATTATTATTATTAATTTTAATATGTGAGTTGACCGGCATCCCACACAAGAGAGGTAAACATGACGTCAAAACGGTCGGGCGAGGCGTGGGTTTTTTAGACTAATGAAAAATACCTTGCTAATTTTAACGAACGATTGAACTGGTCCTCTTATTTAGACTGGTGAACTACAAGTCCTCAAAATAAAATATATAAAAAAGACAATTAACCATCACCGTTTAATGAATTCTTTGGAATTTTCTTTTAAAAAATGGGTTGAATAGAGGGCAATGCGGAAAGAGTTGAACGCAAGTGGGGGAAGCGGGCTTTGATGCCATCAGATGACGACAGGCGACAACATTCTCTTGTTAGTTCTCAAAACATAAGAGATAAAAGGATGAGCGGTTAACCGGTCTTTTTTCTAACAATTAGCCGGTCCTCAAAAACGAGCGGTCTTAACACCTGACAACCTTACTTTATACTGACTTTATTTTTATACATATAAATTTTTGATTGAGAACTACTGCTACTGAGCCTACTGTTTAGCATTACACACTTTAAGCCTAAATAAAAAGTAAATCAGCTCATTTTTTTAAGCCGCGGTGTTCTTAGGACACTTAGGTAAAAGCCAATGGTTTAGCCAGTTTAGCTATACTATGCCATGCACACCGTGACGGTATAAGCAGGCCAAAGATGATGGTTTAGCTGGGTCCGGTGTACCGCTGCTGTGTACGTAGGGGGGACGTAGATTGAAAGTTGTAATGAAAGATTTATAGAACTACAGTACTACGATTTCGTATTTACCATTCTGGCTATTTTAACATGAACTCAAGAACAAACACATGTCATACATCATACAAGTATAGTATAAGTATAAGTTAAGTAACTAAGTATACAATAGGTACTTGGACAAAATTTTCAAATTAAAGTTATAGCTTTAAGACCTAGTTGGTTGGAAAGGGCTTGAAAAATGCAATTTATTGATACCAAAATTATAGTTTTATGTTATTTCTTAAGAAAGTTATGAATTTTTTAGTGAATTATTTTGGGATAACTCCGCTAATTGAGACATATAAGAAAATATAAAACAGACAAAAGTGAAAATTGGGCAGTAAGACTGAGACAGCTGTTTAAAATTCCAGTCAATTGAAGTTATTTCAGAAATGAATGAAGATAACCATAACAAACCATATATTTCCGCATTCGTCATATCATTGCCAAAACAAGCGTCCTAAAATTAATTCTGAATTACGCAAGATTGGCTCATTACTATTCAAAATGGCCGTCAAATTTGCATATGTGATATTTTAAATTGAGCACAACTTAAAAATAATTATCCAAAATATTAAGTCAAGCACATCAAACTTTTCGTCTTGAAAAGGAGAAAAATAATTGACAAAAATTCTTGTTTAATACTGGTTCATGTAGTCGAGGGGCCCTTAAACATTACATTTTTTTATGTCTCTGGAAAACAAATTAGTATTTACAAATGCAAATAAATTATCTATTTATATTGCTTGTTAGTTAGTCTTCTATACCTTAAGTAACTTAAAATAGTGTTATTAATATTGTTTAGCCGCTAGATTAGATCAAATTTGAAAATAATTGGCTGAGGTACATAGAAGAAAATGTCGGCCATCTTGAAAAACCATGTGGTGATTGATTTGATAAATTTTTTTTTAAATTTGGGGGAGATTGGGGGTGATGGGACATTATCAATTCTTGTAGATATTTGGATGCTGAAAACAATGGTTACCATTAAAATCGCGAGTGGTGGCGAATCTAAATGATATTTATATTATTTATGTAGTTTATTTACTGTAACTCAACTAATTACATTTTAATAATGAAATTCAGCACAAAAAAATTGGAGAACATAGTTAGTAATGTTCAGCATCCAATTATCTTTAAAATGATATATCCCACATCCAATTTCATCAAGAAATTACACAGAAAAGTGCAATTTTCTTTACACACATGCACATTGTTTACATTTTTAAGTGGACAAAAAGTTGAACAAGGGGCGGATAATTCAGCAAAGATTTTTCACAAAGTGAAAAATGATTTATCCAAGTACCTATATACAAAATACAAATACTAATACAAGTTTTTTCTTTCTTTCTGTCCGGTATTCGGGCGTGGGATGGGTTGCCTGAAGAAACCAGGAAAGCCAACACTTTATCATCATTTAAAACTCTAGTCAGAATACAGGACTAAACACAAACAAACCATAGATCATAGAAATAGGTAGGACGCAATAATCTTCTGTACAGAAGGAGCATCTGTAACAATACATATAAGATAAGAATGTGCATCTTACCTGTCAGATACCTGTCTTAATTCTGACTTTTTATCAGTAGATAATAAAATTGTTACGTAGTGTCTTAGAATACCAATCAGGAACGTAATTAATACAATGGGTAAAAAGACCCATACCCTTATGTTTGAGTCTAGTAGCAATTCAGCCATTTTAATCTACAGTCTACTGTGGCAGGCAATTTCTCTACAAAGAAGCCAAAATACTTTATTTTCACGGTTAGAACAAAATATAAGCATTTTTTTTTTTTAAAAAAAGGTAATTAATTTAATGTAATCAATGTCTACACCAAAAATTTGTTGCAGAAACTGGAATAAAAATTCATTAAAAACTTATTATATTTTTTAAAAGGTTAAAAAGAAAATTAATGACAGTGCTCGTAAAAATTCTTGTAAATTTTGCAAACTAAGTCAAATTTCACTTTTAAATAAGTGTTTTTCTCTTTGAATTTCAAATGCAACTTTATGTAATTCAATAAATAATAATAATGGTTTCCGATCTTAGTCTTAGATTGAAGTTTCAATTATTATTCCCTTTTTCCCTCCACGACTTCGACAATGTTTTTCTGTAAACAATGACTAACATAGACAAGGCCAAGGGTTTCTGGCTTAAATACAGTATAGTTAAAAGCATAGGGCTAGGGACATTTCTGTATAATTTTAAATACTTTCCAAAATAAAAATGCTAAAATGAAATACGGATTCAATTTTCTTTAATAATGAAATAGAAGAAGATAACGAAGTAAAATTCAACATTTGACCATTAAAACCAGAATTGATAAGGATCATTTTAGCATTTATTTATGAGACAATTGATGTAAGTTAAAAGTAAAAGGTTATCACGCATGCGTATTTGATAGCCGGCCATGTTGTCAACAAAATGATGGACTATAACTCCTATCCCTTAGAACTGAAATAAAAACATAACACAATAGAAAACAGTTATGATATTTTAAGTGTTATGGATAATTTCTTGAATATCAAATAGCCTGGCTACCAAAATAACCTATTCAACAGCAGATGGCGTCTCTGAGCTCAGGGTCATCGAGAGATAATAAAGCAGGCTTCTGGAAAAAGAATTCAAGTGTACCCGGAAGGTGGGATAATCAGTAGGGATAGTTTTCAAATAATCCAGCTAATTCCTTACCTATATAATATATAAACTCAATATCAGTTTGGGTAATCCTGCAGACTGCAGTTTCTACACGTATATTATTTCACAGCGAAGTTTATTTTTCTCCTGAGAACTTTCCCTAAATGCTCGTTCTATAGTCTATAGCCCATTCGTTCATAAGCGGATCCCTCCTATACTATAGACTATTTTGGGATGACAATATTATTATTTTATTGTTTATAGTTACAGACTAAGTAACCATAAGGGTTGGTGTCATCCAGGACGGTAGCTCATGGTGTAACCCCCTGCCCATAACGTCACGACTTACTTAAGTTACTAAATAGAACACAGAGTCCTCCAGTGCTAAATAACAAGGAAATATAGTAGACACTTGGGCTTGGGTATCGGCCGGAAATCCCCGAAAAATTGGTATTGTGATTTCGTTGACATAATGGCAACCTCCACTTTTTAATTTATTGAAAGTATCGTTGTTTGGATTGTTATAGCCGATTATTCGCGCTAAAATAAATTCAACACCCACCCATTCATAATAGAAGACATCTTATTATTCTTATTTGTTGCATTGACATTTTTTTCGGATTTTTTTTCGCAAGGGTTCAATTTTGAAAATTGATTGTAATAACTTGGTCTATTTAATAACTTTTTTTTTCAACAAATGCGTCAATTATAAAAAAAAGTAGTATTAACTCTTAAAGTCGCAAAGCGTCGTAATCCGTCCCTTCCCGCTATCCCTAAAGCGTCGTAATGCGTCCCTAGATACAAATCTCGTTTGAAATGAGATCTGGGAAAGTAAAATCTCTTCAATGCTTGAAAAACGATGTATTAGACTTCCGGCAATGGCGACCGTTGCCGGCACTAGTGTTATCGCTCGATTCGCGATTTATTTTGGTAGTTTTAACAGGTTTTTTTTCGAAGATATGTTTTCGTTATACTTTATTACTAAAATAATAGTGCTAAACTACAGGTAAATATTGTTTCATACTCAGTACGGTCTTTAAGTTGCGTAAAATAACCATTCTTAGCCATAAAAATGAAGTCAGTATGACAATAATATTATAAATGGATTTTATGCAAATTTTTTAATTTCATAACCGGTTGATCGTAATGCGGGAAATCCTTACGGGACTGAGGCGGAAGTTTATTGAAAACCTTCTGGGGCTTTAAGAGTTAAAATTCATTGCTTGAAATTGAAATAAAACATATTCAAATTTGAAGAGTGTATGTCAAATAGTTTTTGAAATAGTTTTTTGTAAGTAGGTCAAAAAAATTTTTTTGAACTCTTCACATGTGACATGTTTTTTTTTAAAACTTCCCAATTACCGTTATATGTAAAATTAAGCTTAGTGATCATATTTATACTTTATTCTGCTGCTCATTATGTATTTGTATTAGTATTATAAGTAGGTTTCACGTATCGTTAAGCGTAAATTACGCGTAATTTATACGCGTAATTTACGGTAACATAATTTTGGAAAATTACGCGTAAATTACGGTAATTTAAAAAATGCATATTTGACAGCAAATTTAAGTTGTTTCTGTCGCAATTTGTTGCCTTAAAAATGAGTGTATTCTGTACATTTTTAATTTATTAAATGCATTTCATTATTATTTAATGTGTAAGTCTTATGAATTTCTAAGGCATTTTTTCTGCTCTCTACGATACATAAACTTAAACCAGTCATGATTACTTCCATTTAGTTTATACAGCGCCCTGCTTGCCAGATTTGTTTTACCATGGTAAACTAAATTTACTGACCGAATATATTTTAAAAAATTTATCTATTGTTCTGAGAAGATGCAATAAATATTTTAAAGATAATTTCATTTTTTATGTTTTTACTAGATGTTTGATTCTTATTTTGTTTGTGAGAAAATTTCATTTGGCGTCTTACTGTGACAACCAGCCAAGTAGGGTGATAAATGAACAAAATGGTTCAAACTATTTATTGTTCAGAGCTGAAAAAATGCCCTAGCCATAGAAATTAATAAGACTTAGAAATTAGCACTGTAATAGCAAAAATACAACATATGAATATAATCATTCATTTAATAAATTAAAAACGTAAGTTCTCACGAGAAAAGTAAACTTTGCTGTGCAATAATATACAGGTGGAAACTGCAGGATTACCACAGATTGAACATATCAGCACAATAAACAATTTTAGCAGTTCATGAATAGGCGTCACAGTATTATACAGTCTGACTTGTGATTAAGTAGATATCAGTGACACTGTTAGTGTCCTACTTTTACTTTGTACTGAGTATTAAGTTCAAAAGTATAAGCTGTATTGAGTTGACAAAGTAGGCCCAATGTGTTTCATATTGTCAGATATTTCAATATGTGAATGTCAACAGTGAAATGCCATTACAATCGCATGAGTGTGGACCACTTTTTTTGTTGTTAATGTTATTTATTGTTTTTGAAAAAGCTCCCACTTTCATTGATTCAGTTTGTTGTTTGTGAGTGATAGTGCCTAAAAAAAGTTGCCCTTTTTCCAATTTTCCTTGGCATGTTCATGAGGGTGTGAGTGGAAAAAGTCATTACTAAATCAGTCAGGAATTTTCTTTGTTAAGTGCCAATAATGATGAAAATGTGTCTGGCTTGTTTTTTAGTTGGGAAATGTTGAAATTTTAATTGTGTCAAAGTCAATAGATTGCATATGACCATCAGGACTACATTTCCATGTTTTAATAAAGCTTTCTTTCTCTAAGCAGATGAATTGAATTGTCATTCAAGTTTTATGAGTATTTTTTTGGTCATGATGTGTGCTTTAGTATTAAAAAAAGGGAAATAACTTCTCTTTTATCCTTAGGTTTTTAAGAAACATTAGTAAAATACTTATTTTGCTTAAAAATATCAATAATGTTAATGGCGTATTTCTGGTGTCGTGAAGTCACATATTTTTGATAGAGCTAAGTTTTCATATATTTTTCCATATTCATAATACTAAATCCTTTTCAATACACTAATCTAATCTTTAATTAACTAAATCATACAGAATTTTACCTTTGTTGTCACTCAGTGCAGTCGACACATCCCTAGTGATGCCTCTGGCTAGAAGTTTTTAAGAAAATCATTTTTCATTGCTATTTTAAATAAGATGCGAGAGTGCGTTACTATGTGTTACCGGCTGCAACCGATTATACGTTCCCAAAAGGGTTATATAGCAATTAATTCTGCATTCTCTTTCATTGTTTTTTAGGTTTAGATTTAGAATTTTTATTTGTTAATTTAGGGTTTGGGTTAGGTTTAGTTATAATTGTGAATTTAGGTTTAGGGACGGTTAGGTTTAGTTTTAGAATTTTAATAGTTGAATTTTCCAATTTCTTTAGTACGCGGCATATCAACAACGATGGTGGCCATGTAGAGTGGGAACGTTTAGTTGGATTTAACCGTGTTAACATTCAGAATGCCTAAGGGTCTTTTTAAAAACTTTTGGAAATGAGTGAGACTGCTCGTTCACCTCTGGCCTCCTGAAGTTCCAGCATGTCCTAAAATTGTGAGAAAAAACTGGAAGCTCCTTATATTATCAATTTCTCCTAAAATGATAAGTTTCACAATAAAATTGTTCCTTAAATAAATCTGACCCAAAAATGATAGAACTTAAAAAGTCATCCCTTTATCTTGACCAAAAATGATAAGTTCATTCCGCACAGCATGGTGTTTTATATTTAGAACAAGGCAAGTATTGCCCTGTCCTATTGTCTTTGGGGGGCATGAAAACCAATGATGGTTTTCTAAAAGTAATCATTTATTGCTCTAAAATAAATATTTACATCCTGTCTAATATAAATTTAGATGCTATAATTATGTTTCTATACCACCAAATATACCATTCTATTTTATATTATCATTATTTTACTTCCAGCATTAAGCCTGTGTATGGAGCTCAGTATCCACCTCCACAGTCTAATATTAGCACGTGAGTATTTCATCTCATTTTCATTGTGTTTTAGTTTTTTTAAGGGAATTTTTTATTTATTTGTTTGATGGTGATTTTTTAAATTTAGTGGTCCGTTTTAAAATCTCAGAATTTTAATTTTAAAATTGAGATGTTTTGATAAAGTTATATTATTAAATACCTCCCAAATTCATTATAAACTTGAATTTATTTTTTGTTGAGAACCCAATGCACCTGATACCAAAATAATGTTATGCTTAAGAATAAAGCTTAGTGTTTTAGTGAATGAAGACTTTTGAGTATTTATATGCAAATACTTGTAAAACAAATGAATGATGATATTGCACCCAAAGTCGTGTTAATATTATTGAGAACTGTCCATTTCACAAAAAATGACAATTAAATTATTCCAAATAATTCTTCAGACACCATGTTGTACTCTCCTTTAAATATCACCCCTTTTCAACCAAAAGTTTTTATGCTATAACTTTTAAAGATTTTAATTTATAATTAGACTTTTTATTAAGTGCTTGATACTTTACCCACAGAATATCAAATGAAAGTTAATTGTGGTGCTCATTTTTAAAAGTAACATTTATATGCTGCACTAAAATAACCAAAAGTAATGGAAAATAGGACACACAGATATTGTGGGAGCAAATTTACCAAAATCCTTATGGTGTAAAGTGTAAATATAGGAATTCTGTGAGCTATGTGAAATAAATGTGATCAATAATGACTCTATGACAGTTCAAGGGTTAAAGTATATTTTTTCCCAGAACAAAAAGACTCTTGAAATCCTAAACAAAGATTTTAAAAACAGTTGAAGTAACTTAATTAAAATAATTTATTCCAATAAAGATGTTTAAATTTCTAATTTATAATGTATGAAAGGAAATCAGCCAAGCCTTTTCTTTATATCACTGTTTAAAATAGTAAATTATCCTTCAATATTTATATACAGTCGAACCCACTTATCTCGAGCTCGGTTAGCTCGACCACCCTATTATGTCGACGTTTTTTATTGGAACCGCCAAATTCTCTCTTTGTCTTAGCATTTTCTCGTCGTTTAATTCGATTTTTTTAAGTCGCCGAAACCTCATAACACGAGCACAAAAAAGGGTCAAATTTGCCACTTAACATTGGTTATCTCGATCCCCATGACCAATCGCCAGCTTTTGAAAATGTTAGCTATGATATTTTTATAACCAAGGGAAGGGACAGAGTTTCTGCCTCACAGGGTCTGCTGGTGACGTCACAGCCCACTTGCGTTTTGCTCCCAGCGCTGTGTTGCTTCTGGTACTATGGCAATCGCCGGCTTTTGAAACCAAAGTAACTGCATATATACGATACGTTTCAGAGATGTGTTGGAGAATAATAAAAGTTTTTATCGATAATCGACGTTGGTTTTTATTTTAAATTTGTAAATTTCTGCTGTCAGTTGGTGCACATATACTTTTTGTTGTTAGCAAACATGTATGTACAATTTTATAGCATGCCGATAGCTTCATCAAACAAATAACGGCAATGCTGTTGTGTTAAAAAAAACTCCAAAAACACGTACATGAACATTATCATTTATTAACGCTAGTGATGGGACTTGTTGTCATTGGCAACCATTCATCCTTCAACCTCATTTTGACTATTACATGTACTGTACTACTGCTTTGTTCTCATTGTTTCATTCATAAGAAGTGGCCGTGTGCAAAAGCCATTTAACTATTGGTTAGAATTAATTAAAATATGTCAAAGTTGAAGGTTCAAAAGGAGTACCTAATTTATTTGTGTACGTTTATATAGAGAAGAGTTCGCTTTGTCATGAGTCATATTATATAGGTCACGATAGACCATTCTGAGGGGACTGACCCAAAGAAGATGATTAGAAAGAGAATGGTTCGGGGACAATGAGGGGATGTGTAGGTTACTTATTTGTGTAGCTTGTAAGGAAAATCAATCAAGTGGTTTCGAAGGCACAGTACAGTATCGCTCAATCTGGGAATCACCGCAAAATGGCGTTATATTTAAACTTAAACGGTCTTTAAAAACGAACGGTCTTAACAACCTTAAGAAAGAGTGAAGAAATAGGGTCCCGATATTCCGATACGATTCTGATTAATCGTCCCATCACTAATTAACGCACAACACGTACATAAAGAAATTTCAAGTGCATGTAAATATTTTGCCGCCATATTGGTTTTCGCTTTAACTCGATCATCGGTTATGTCGATGCCATTTTTCATACCCCAACGCCGTCGACTTAAGCGGTTTCGACTGTATATATATATATGTATATATATATATATATGTATCAAGATAAAAGTTAGGCTTTTTTTAAAATTAAGCTACGATTTAAACTTTCTTGTCTTTGCAATGAAGTTTGTGTGTATTTTATCTCTTTGTACAAAAGATCAGCCAAGCAGTTTTTGTGTGTATTTTATCTCAGTACAAAAGATCAGCCAAGCAGTTTTTGTGTGTATTTTATCTCTCTGTACAAAAGATCAATCAAGGAGTTTTTGTGTGTATTTATCTCTCTGTACAAAAGATCAGCCAAGCAACCCAAAAAAGATGAGAAAGGAAAGAACAACAAACATGATGCATTCCACGACTTTGAAAATAAAACATCTGATGCCTGGGATGATGGAGATGATGACCTCATTCAAATGGCCAACTTAAAATTATCGCTCAAAGATGTCCATACTTCAGCAAAAGTGGTCCTTGATAATCACAGTAAAAAGACCAATTCTTTACAGAAGCATCAGGAAGGAGAAACCGCTAATCATAATTCTAGTAAAGGTAATCTCACTGAGCTCCATGACTTTTGTTGGTCTATACTTATAATTTAACACACAAAAAATTACTATTTTATAATTTTGGGATAAATTTGAACAACTTCGTTTATTAAATTACCATTGAATTTATAAACTCTATTAACACTGCCTCAACAGATACTACTACTAGCATAACATGTTTTTTAAAAGTATTTTTAAAATATTTTTTAAATATTATTATTTCATTTTATTTTTTTATATTTTTTTTTGGGGCGTTAATTTTAATTTGATAAAATATCAATGCTTTTTTTTTTAATATCTAAGGTTTGAATTCCCCACCATCTCAAAATCAGTCGTATCCACACCATCATCATCATCACCACGGAGGTCCAGGCCTTGGAGTACGCCTAAACAGTGGTGGATATCAACCACCTAAAATGACGGCCATTCGATATGTCACTAATGCAGCACCTGACCGTGAGGCAGCACGTATAGATAAATTCAAAGCTGTTTTTGCTGAGCCATCTCTAGATCTGAGTAGGTTCTACACTTTTTAAATGACACCCAAATGTTATTCTTTTTTACATAGTTTAAATATTGCTTCAATCTTACTGAGAACAATTTCTGTTATACTTAATCTCTTTGCTTCCTTTCCTGGCGAATAGATGATCTTCGTAAATTATGCTGGTCGGGAATTCCCAAGTCTGTCCGACCGACTGCTTGGAAAATTTTGTCTGTGAGTAATTCCTCATTTTAGTTATTTATTTACATATTGACCTGAAACTCACATCTACTTTTCTTGGTTAAGTTTCTACTTGATCGTTACCATTTATACGTTGATATGATCTCTAGATACTATTTTCAGTTCTTCCCAGCTTTATGCTCTTATCTCAGTCTCATCCAATATATGTATCACCAAGTCTCATCCAATATATGTATCTCCAAGTCTCATCCAATATATGTCTCACTAAGTCTCATCCTATATATGTCTCGCCAACTCTCATCCAACATATATATCACTTCAAGTGACTGCCTTGCTGTTTTTTTGGTGTCATCTTTAAGGTTGTGTCCAATCCCTTTCTTTCTTAAGGATTTGTCTCTGTTTGCAATATCACTTTAGTTATAACTTTTATGTTCCTCATAACTATCATCTATTACTGGCTACGTCCTCGATGTTTAAGTTTAAACAAACTTATATTCCAGGGTTATCTTCCAACTGCAGCTGATAGAAGGCAAGAAACATTGAAACGAAAACGCAAGGAGTATTTTGGGTATATAGAGCAATACTACGACACAAGATATCAAGACCTTCATGAAGAAACATTTAGACAAGTATGACAACAAATTGTTTTTTTTTCATCGCTACATCACCCAATTATAAACTCAAAATTTCCTCTTAAAAAAGAAGCACTTTATATTATTTTGATATAATGTTATAAAGTGATTACAAATTTTTTTTTCAAATAATGTTGTTTAGACTGCTTGATTTTGAGGACTAGTAAACTGTTTTAAAAAATGACAGTTGCCTTCTGTTATAGGCAGCAAGATATTTAATGTCACAAAACCCACGAGAGAATGTAATGAATTAAACAAGACGCTATGATGTCACTGCCACTTGAGTTTGGCTGTTTTGTGCGACGCCCGTAAACTTAGCAAATTAAAGGAAATAATTTTTTAAAATCTTGAGCTAAACATTGGTGCAAACAGGGATAATGTTGATTTTGTAAAAATATGCCATTTATTATTTTTTTAATTATCAACTTGCCGATATCATATTTCAATTGAAATATTTTGCTAATATGGATGAAATGAACATAAGATAACTTGTCCTGATAAAAAGAAGTGCTCCTGATCTCATATTAACTTTTTACAACCTTATTTACGATTAACCTAATTATGCGTTTTTGATTTTCAGGAATAAGACAGAGGTAGATTTTAAATAGTTTAGTTTCTTTTTAAAAATTTTACAATTTAAATATTTTAAGGTTAGAAATCTTATTGATTATATTTTCCATTTATAATATTTCTATGTTTTACTTGCTCTATTGCCAACTTTTTATGAGGAAAAGTCTATAGGCAAAGCTCGAACTGTTAGCTTTTGGGTTTAAAATTATGATCTATTCGGCATCCTTCGGCATCCTTCCGTCTCGCGAGACGATGGTGCATCACTGTTGGGTTGGGTTGCATTTTCTCGAGTGGCTGTGCAATCCTATCCTTGAGTGACAGTCTTTGCCACAGTTTTTACACACGAGTTCTGTGCTTCCAAATGTTTTGGCCTTTCTCCTAGCTCTTCTGTCTGCAGCCTCCTCCATTCTTCGCTCCTCAGCTACTATGACGCCCTCTTTGACAACTGTGCGCCACGTAGATCGGTCTTCTGCCTTACACTCCCAGTCACTTGTATGTATTTTGGCTGCTTTCATGTCCCTTTGACAGACATCTTTAAATCGCAAGCGTGGGCGACCTGTTTTCCTCTTTCCTGAAGCAAGTTCACCATATAGGAGGTCCTTCGGGATGCGGCCGGGGCTCATTCTTTTGACATGTCCTAGCCACCTCAGGCGTCTTTCACTAAGAATTGAGAACATGCTTTGGGTATTGGCACGCGTTAGGACCTCACTATTAGGCACTTTTTCTTGCCATTTAATACCAAGGATGCAGCGCAAGCATCTCAAATGGAAGCTGTTAAGCTTACGCTCTTGTGATGTATAAGTGGTCCATGTCTCGCTCCCATATAGTAGTGTACTGATGACACAGGCTCGATAGACGCACAGTTTGGTTTTCTCCGTTAGCTTGGTGTTTTGCCAGACCCGCTTATTTAGTTTAGCCATTGTTGCGGCTGCCTTGCCAATTCTGCTGTTTATTTCTTCTTCAATGGACAGTGTATTGGAGACCTTGGATCCCAAGTAGGTGAAGCTGTCCACAACCTCCAAGTTTTCATTATCGATATTTATGGTAGGAGGAGGTCGAGTGTCTTGGGCCATGATGTTTGTCTTTTTCAAGCTGATTTGCAGACCAAATTCTTTGCAGGCATTGGAGAAGCTTGACACGAGTTGTTGCAAACCAGATTCTGTATGTGCTGTTAGTGCCGCATCATCCGCAAATAGTAGCTCTCGAATTAGGACATCCGTCGTTTTGGTCTTGGCTCGGAGGCGGGCAGTGTTGAAAAGTCCTCCATCAGCTCTGGTATGTAACCAGATTCCCTCACTGCTATCCTTGAATGCGTATCGAAGAAGTACAGAGAAGAATATTGCGAAGAGTGTTGGTGCGAGTACACAACCTTGTTTAACTCCGCTGCTGACAGGGAAGGCCTCTGACTTAGCTCCATCGAACTGCACTGTGCCAAGCATATTTTCATGGAACTGTCTGATGATGGCAAGTAGGTGAGGGGGACAGCCAATTTTTTCCAGTATTTGGAATAGCCCGTTGCGACTGACTAAGTCGAAGGCTTTTGTAAGGTCCACAAATGCAATGTATAGTGGCATCTGCTGCTCTCTGCATTTTTCCTGGAGCTGTCGTATGGAGAACACCATGTCTATGGTAGACCGACCGGACCGGAAACCACACTGAGATTCTGGATAGACGCGGGATGCTAGGCTTTGTAAACGTTTTAGTATAACGCGGGCAAAGGTCTTTCCTACAATACTAAGGAGTGAAATGCCGCGATAATTATTGCAATCACTCCTATCACCTTTGTTTTTATATAGTGTCACTATATTTGCATCCTTTAGGTCTTGGGGGATGTAGCCCTGTTCCCAGCAGAGGGACAGAATCTCGTGCAATGGTTGGAGTAAAGCTGTCTTGCCACTCTTTAGAACCTCTGGTGGTATTCCATCATTCCCAGGCGCTTTTCCACAAGCTAGACTGTCAATTGCTTTGCTCAGCTCTTCCTGTGTGGGCACGACATCAAGTTCTTCCATGAGTGGCATATCTGGGATGTCATCTAGAGCGGTGCTGGAGACTGTGGTAACTGTTGAATACAATTCCAGATAATGCTCAACCCACCGTTTTAGCTGTGCTGCCTGGTCTTGAATAATTTCTCCACTTTTGGACTTTAGGGGAGCAGCTTTTGACGTCAAGGGGCCCGTTGCCTTTTTGATGTTTTCGTACATGACTTTTGCATTGCCCATGTCTGCAGCTGATTGTATACTGGAACAGAGCTTAAGCCAGTAGGTATTGACACATTTACGTGCAACCTTTTGGGCAAGTGACTTAGCTGTTTTTAAGGCATGCAAATTGTCGGGTGTAGGCTTTTCCTTGTAAGCCATAAGAGCTTTCCTTTTTGCTTCAGTGACGGGTTTCATCTCGTCCCAATGTTCATCAAACCAGTCCGTGTTTTTGTGAGATTTTTTGCCAAAGGCTTGTATTGCGGATGTATAGATTGTGTCTCTCAGATGCGTCCATTTGGAGTCAATGGTGACGCATGGGGACATCTTTGAGAGACTTTCCTTCACCTTGTCTTTGAACAGCTGCGCTATCGCAGGGTCTTTCATGCAGGAGGTATTGATGCGTGGACTTCCCTTTTTCTTTGTGTGGTACGAGTTTTTCCTCATTATTCGTACTTTGCTGGCGACAAGGGAATGATCCGTGTCACAGTCGGCACTGTGATAGCTGCGAGTGAGTAGGACGCTAGCTAGTTGTGCACGCCTGGTGATAATGAGGTCCAGCTGGTGCCATTGGTGGGATCGAGGGTGTCTCCAAGATACTTGATGTATATCCTTGCACTTGAAGAAAGTGTTGGTCACACACAAGCCTCGTGAGCAGCACAATTCCAGAAGCCTTTGTCCATTTTCATTTAACTTTCCTCTTCCAAATAGTCCAAGGCAGGTGGGCCAGGCTTCGTGGTCGCTCCCCACTCTAGCATTGAAATCTCCTAGGAGATAGATTGCCTCGTCTTTGTGGATGCTGGCTATTGCCTGGTCTAACGCTCCATAGAACTGGTCCTTCTCTTCCGGAGTTGAATAGAGTGTTGGGGCATACACACTAAGAATGTTTGCTGGGCCCGCAGTTGTTCTGAGTCTTAGAGTGAGGATCCTCTCCGTGCCTGATGACGGGGGTTCAATGGATGGTAGAAGAGTGTTTTTAACAGCGAAACCCACACCATGCTGTCTAGGTTCGTCTTTCGGTCTGCCTTGCCAGAAGAAGGTGTAATTGGCCTCTTTGAGTGAACCGTTGTCTGGGAGCCTGGTCTCCTGAAGGCATGCTATGTCAATCTTTAGCCTTTTAAGTTCTCTATCGATTATTCCTGTCTTCCGTGTGTCGTTTATGGACTGCAGATCATCAGTGATGCCGGGACACATAGTCCTCACGTTCCAGCTAGCGATTCGAAGAGCTGGGGTCTTCTTTTTCTTTTTTGTATTTCTTGGTGCAGGGCTTAGTGGCCCACTTGTTGAGTGGTACTCTAATCTCCACGCACCCAGTGGAGAAGGCAGGCCATGACGGGATAGCACCTATTTGACTGGGGGCTGCCCAGTTTGAGGCGGGCGGTAGCTGTCCAGTGAGACATTGGTAGTCTCTCCCACCGTCGGAAGCAGCCCCTGGCGCCTAGCTCTACGTCAATTGAGCTTTGGCTTATAACCGGTAACTGCTGCTTCCCGTGTTTTGTCGACACCTTGCGGCGACGCTGGAGTGTCCTCTCCAGAGGTGATGCAAGCCTGGGCGGGTATTATGGAGAATTAGCTGCTGCCCATACAGCATATCCCCCCTCTCCACGTCAATGGTGTAACCAAGGGAACGACTTGCGTCGATGCAGCTTGGCTGCCATTGGCGTCGCAGGAGCTGCCGGTATGTACATAAGTCTTATGTATAGACCGCCTGTAGGTGCTCCAATTCCTGATTTTCTTTCAGGGTTTACTCCCTTAGCCTTTCCCGCAAGGCAGGTANACATTCCGGCTTCCGGTTCAAGATGGAGGATGTGTTTATCTTCTAGCTTGCTTCGGACGGTTGATCGGCGGCCTAACAATCCACCATCGTGAAAAATAACTGTTACTGAAACAGAATTATGGATTCCAATAAAACGACGCTTCGTTCCAACTTGCTTGAATGCAAATCTACCTTCAAAATTGGATATTGGAACGTAAGAACAATGCACCAAATAGGAAAATGTGCTCAAGTGTGTAGTGAAATGAAAAACTACGACCTGGATATTCTTGGTATTAGTGAGTGTAGATGGACAAACGCAGGTAAACAGTTCTTATTTAATGAAAATCTACACATAATTTACTCAGGGAGAAAAGACGACCAACACTCAGAAGGTGTCGCAATCCTTATGACACACAAAGCTGAGCGATCGCTCATCAGCTGGCAACCAGTCAACGAAAGGATAATAACAGCTAGATACCAAACAAAATATTTCAAATTATCTATTATACAGTGCTATGCACCAACCAACGACAACACTGACGCCCAGAAAGACTCATTCTACAATCTGTTGACGGACGCAATTAGTAAAATACCAAAACATGATATTATTATTGTGATGGGAGATTTTAATGCCAAAGTAGGGGAGGACAACAAGGATAATGAAAGATGCATGGGAAAACATAGCATAGGAAATTTAAACCAAAATGGAGAAAGACTAATAGAATTTTGTCAGCTATCAAATCTTGTGATAGCAAGCACATTATTTCCCCATAAAGATATACATAAAATTACTTGGGTCTCTCCGGACAACTGCACCAAAAACCAAATAGATCACTTCTGCATAAGTTCAAAATTTCGATCATCAGTCCGAGACGTAAGAGCATACAGGGGAGCAGATATTGGCAGCGATCACAACCTCTGCATTGCCAAATTAAAAATGAGATTAAAACATTTGAAGAACTCAACTAAAAATAAGAAAATAGACTCCCAACGCCTGCAACTAAAAGACATCCAGGATGCTTACAATATCGAAATAAACAACAACTACGCAGCTCTACCAACCCTAATAGACAATAATAATGCTGAAAAGGGAATTGAAACTAAATGGAACTTTCTTAAAAATACGATGAATAATGCAGCAGTCAACGCAGCTGGCTTCAAACAAAGTAAGAAGAAAAAATGGATAAGCGAAAACACCTGGATAAAAATCCAAGAAAGAAAACAAATGAAGCTAAACCTTTTATCAGCAAAAACGCCTTCCTTATACTTAAGCAGCAAACAACGCTACGCTCTGCTGGACAAAGAAGTGAAAGCTTGTGCACGAAAAGACAAAACCAACTTTGTAAACAATTTGTCTGCAGAAGCTGAAATGGCAGCAAAAACAGGTAACAGCAAAACTTTATTTCACATTATGAGACAGCTGTGCAATCATCCACCAACAAAAAGTGCACCAATCAAAGACATCAACGGCAGATTATTAGCATCAGATGAAGAACAAAAACAAAGGTGGGCAGAACATTTCAAAGAAATATTAAATAGACCACAGCCAACGACTACCCCAGTTATTGGTGAAGAAGAAAACATGCCCATTTTAACTGCATCATGTGAGAATTTCACACTTGAAGAACTGAAACAAGCCATCAGGAAGTTAAAAAACAACAAAGCAACTGGCGAAGATGGAATTTCTGGTGAAATGCTAAAGTCTGCAGATGACAATGTTTTACAGCATTTATTGCTGTTATTTAATGACGTCTGGCGAAATGAATCCCCACCACAAGAATGGAAAGATGGTGCCATCTTTAAACTGCCAAAAAAGGGCGATTTGTCGGACTGCAATAATTGGCGTGGAATAACTTTGCTATCTGTGCCAGGAAAACTTTTTTGCAGTGTCCTACTGGAGAGAATAAAAAAGTCAATAGACGAAAGGCTCAGAGAAGAGCAAGCGGGCTTCAGACCACATCGGTCATGTATTGACCATATATTCACACTCAGAACTATCATCGAAGAATCTGTTGAATATCAATCCCAGCTTATTATAAATTTTGTTGATTTCCAAAAAGCTTTCGACAGCCTCCACCGACCTACACTTTGGAATCTCCTTAATATTTATGGTTTCCCAACAAAATATGTGAACGTTATAAAAGCTTTTTATGCAGATTCACGTTGCTGTGTGAAAACAGAGACCGGGAATTCTGACTGGTTCCCAGTCGATACAGGGGTGAAACAGGGATGTGTCATGTCACCAATGTTGTTTGGAATAGCAATCGACTGGGTCATGCGGAAATGCGCAGATGGCGGATTAGGCATCAAATGGATCGAAAACAATATATTGGAAGACCTTGACTTTGCAGATGACCTATCACTTATGATCTATCACTTCTTAAAAGTGATATACGTTTGTCAGCTTAACCATGACCTTTTATAAAAATAAAATGTGCCATCTCATTGTTAGTCCTGGTGTTTGTGCACAGACTCACATTTTTTTTTATCATAAGCAATGAATACGATCCTTTATTAAATTTATTAAATTACCTCAAAAAGGTTTTCTACCTGATGAAAAAAAATTTATATTGCCAAAGTTAACTTCAATATTTATAAATATAGCAAATTTGTATGGAATGACAAGTTAACGTTTAATGCCCCAAAGAGTGGTAATGCGCACCTTGTCTCTAATCCCAAAGAGCTGTAAAGCACGCCTTGATAGCACTCTTTAGTAATGAAATCATAGAAAGTAGAAATTCTTCATTTAGTGACAGAAGCTTTAGTTGACTTCGGGAAATGGCAGCAGTTGCATTCACTAGTGGTATCGCTTGATTTGCGAAGTTTTGTGGTAGTTTTTAATTTTATTATTATTTTTTTTTATTTGAAGATAGGATTTGGCTATGCATTTTTGTAAAAAAATAATAGTGCTAAAATAGAGGTAAAAAATAGTTTTCAACTCATGACGGTTTTAAGATGCGTAAAATAACCATTCTTGTCCTAAAAGATGAAGTCAGTATGACAATAATAATATAAATACATTTTTGCCATTTTTAAAAATTCATAACCAGTTGATCACAATAAACAGGAAATCATTACGGGACTGAGGCAGAAGTTTACCATAAACCTTATGGGGCTTTAAATGTTACAGCACATAGTGTAATGATACTGCCACAGTGTGGATCTATAATAATGACTTGACATTTGGCTTGGCTATTTCAGATTCACATCGACATCCCCCGCATGAACCCCCTAATCCCCATCTTTCAACAGCTAATAGTCCAGGAAGTGAGTAGGCACTGCCCTTTAAGCAGTTTGTTTCATCTTTTTTTTTTCCCTAAAGGCCAAGGTCATGCAACCAATTGCTGCTCATAATTTCTCATTATCCTCCATCTTTCTTCTCTGTAAAAGTTAGTAAAAACAGCATTGCTAGCTAACTTAAAGCACTAACTAAATAGCATGGATCGCTGTGCATGTATGTCTCCCAAGTCCCTCTTCTACTAATAAGAAGGCATGTTGCATGCTCGCTATCATCATTTATTTGTATTGATATTTTCCAAGTTGATTGAATGCTTTTTATCTTTGTATGTTATTATTTGCTTGGTGTAATGCCAGCTTTCACATCTGTTTATGGTTGTTTTTCTTGTTTTATTTTGCTGATACAAATATCTATTGAAGAAGTGAACCAGCATACAGATTGGATTCAGCTGTAATTTATATTTTACAATAGACCATTCAAAGCTGTTGATTACTAAATTCTGAATGCACGATAAAGCATAGGAAATGAAACATTACTTCCTTAAAGATAATATTTTTTTTAAAAAACACATTCTTGAAAATTAAATGTCTCTCTGATTCATCAGTTATCCAGGATAGCCATTTAATACAATTTGATTTACTGAAAAGTGGGACTGGTTTTTTTTTTTTTTTTTTAATTAGTTAAAAATAGCATGAATAAAAAGGAAAAAAATTGGATTATTTGATAAACAGGTTAAGGGAGACAGTTTTCATGATCAGTATCATCCAGGTTGTGGAATTGCTGTAAACCATTCATTTCCTTCTGAAATATTTTACTTTTCTTTCATAAAATGCGTGCAAGGTGTCTTGTCTCATCTGCTGGTCCAACCCTAAAGATTATGTGCTGGTCTGCTTTGCTACTCACTTTTAAACAAAGCTATGCTTTAGTACTTACACATGCGTACATTTACACGAATGGCAAGTAGATGACTACACACCTATACACCTCCTTACTGAACCCCTGCCTCTCTTCCCACTAATACCTCAGGGTTTTACAATTGTTTTGTTTTTGCAACCAGGTCCTAAGTAGCTTGGCTACATGAACATGCCATCTCCTCTGTCTTTAGAGGCTGCCACCAGATGCGACGCAACAAAATGAAAGGTTGAACAAAGTTTGAAAGAAAACACACAAAAAGTATTTTGTAACGAAAAGTACTAGTCCCATTAATTAATCTGTTTCTACAGATTCTTAAAGATATCCCTCGCATGACCACCTTAGCACACTTGTTTCAAGAGAAGGCAGTCCAGGAAGTAAGTATCCTCACGTAACAAAAAACAACATGCTGTCTGTACTTGCAGTACCCATATAGCCAACGTAACCCAGGTAGAAATCTACATGAACCTAACCTGTAACTAATGAGCTGTTTTAAGATAAGGCTTGACTAACAATTTGATATGCATGGCAGGAGACATGTTACCTAAACTGTGATGTGAACATCCTTGACAGCTGCAAGGCATTTAAGTTTTTATAGTATAACGCCAGAAGACATGAAGTTGAAGTAAATCCTGGTGGTAGATTAAGAAAACATAGTTTCTCTCCTAGCATTAAGTGAATATTGTAATAGTGATAGGATTTTGATGATTACTTTTTATGTGTGGACTACGCATCAAATAGAATCAATTATATAGCTATAAATAAGTTTCTTTCATAATAGAGAACCTAATGAATTTGAATTAAGCCAATTATTGTCAAATATTATTCCTAAAAAAACTTTTTTTTAATATGTTAATTGTTAAAAGTTCTTCCCTAAAAAATATTTAAAAGCCCTGTGTTGTATAACTTGTATGAATTGTAAACCAGTTGATTTAAGGTTCATTTAGCTGCCAGAGAGTGTATTACAACCAGCTTTGGGGTTAACGAGTGCAGACTTTTGACAACTTTCTCAGATTTATATTGGATTAACAGGGGTGTGCCAACAATGAAAATATTGTGTTGAAACTAAATGCCTTGCAAGTACAAATAATATAATCATTCATTTCTTCTTATATCTGTTGTAGATTATTAGTGCATGGGACGCATGGTTTAAGTTTAAATGATAGTTGACTTGAACTGACAGGCATAAACTAAATCTTCTCCATTCAATCCTATTAGTTTAACTCTTTAAACCCTTGCTACCAAAATTGTAACAACTAGGTAACCCAGTATTATGGTTATTATAATTGACCACAAGAGCTAAAAGGTATACATTAAATCTTCTGAATGCAATTAGTTGAAATTTGTGAACCCTTGCTATTAAAGTTATGATAAACACTATTACATTAGTTAAAATTAGTGTCCACTGTTTGCAGATGTTCTGTCACCCAGAAAGCCATTTCTAAGTGCTATTTATTTTAAACAGATTAACTCAGACATGACACCTTAGCTATTGTCATCTGTGCTGTCATTATAAGATTAACTCAGACATGACACCTTAGCTATTCTCATCTGTGCTGTCATTAAAAGATTAACTCAGACATGACACTTTAGCTATTGTCATCTGTGCTGTCATTATAATAAGAATGTTGTTATTACAACCCATGCATTGCTTATACTATCATCGCTGGATGTGCTCCTATTCTAACTTATGCATGTTTTAAGATGGTGAAAGTCAGTGCTAAGATATTGATATTTTGTTCAGTGAGCATGATGGATAGTCACCACAGTGTATTTGTTGCTATGATTAATACTTATTTTAGACCATAGTCTTCTAGGCTGTTGTTAATTAACATTTTTTTTTGCCTAATCAAATCTTTTAAAAATCTTTCTTACTGTTGTTAAGGTTAACTTTTCTCTCTGCCTTTAAAATGTGTAAGAGAATTTTAAGTAAATGTTGAGACATGTTATAATTGCCTTAGATTTATTTCTGGCTATTGTGTTGTGCAGATGTGTAACGTTAATTAGGGAGTTCTTTTATCATGCTTTATTATAATTAATGAGTTCTAGATGTGTCCAAAGCATCTGGAGTAATCACCATATTCAGCCTGAAGTCATTTTATTGTGTAAACATAGGGTATAAAGTATACAATTTTAGCTTTAAAAGTTGTGGGTATACATTTTAAAAAAATTGTGTGGATGATTTATTTTAAGAAACGAATGAATATCTTTATTTCCAAAAAGTTTTTTCTCTCACGTCTTGTAATAACTTTTCATTTTAATTAAATAAAGACTTGAAAATATTTATTTGAATTTTCTTCTTCCCTCCTAATGCTAATTGTCACAAACATTTTTTTTTCAGATATTTGAACGTATTTTGTATATATGGGCAATCAGGCATCCAGCTAGTGGCTATGTTCAGGGCATCAATGACCTGGTCACACCTTTCTTTGTGGTCTTTTTATCAGAATACATTGAAAATGGTGAGTTTTAACACCTGTCAAACAAATGTCTTGATAACAATTCATGATAAACTTATTAATATGAATGTTTATCCTTTTGTTGTTGTCAAGTAGTTTGCTTTTACTTTTACTTACAATTAATTTTTTTTCTCCTTTCCTGTTGAGAGCTAACAAAAGTTGGATCGGTTTATTACCAAGATGTTACTTATAGAATTTTTAAAAACTTTGTGTTGTTGTTGTGTAAAAATGTATTTATTTATTAATTTGACTGGTCATAAGTTCCACTATTCCATTTGGTCACAGATATAGAAGTTGAAAACTGTGATCTGACAGAACTGTCCCAGGAAACTAGGGACCTGATAGAGGCAGACAGTTTCTGGTGTATGTCTAAACTCCTGGATGGAATTCAGGACAACTACACATTTGCTCAACCTGGCATCCAGATGAAGGTCAATGCTCTAAGGGAGCTAATTAAGCGGATTGATGGTAGGCATAGTTTCTTACAACAAAAAAATAATAATAATAATAATAAAGTTTAGCAAATTAAAAATAATGACTAAAAAATCAACTAAATTAACATCCCTTGAAATGAATATTGTTTTTAAATTTTAATACAAAATAAACTTTAACTTTATTATTTTCATTCAGAATCATTAACTCTTAATGTGCCATAAGGTTTTTGAAAAGCTTCCGCCTTAGTCTCGTAAGAATTTCCCAAATTGCGATCAACTGATTATGAAAATTAAAAAATTGTGTAAAATCCAATTATAATTATATTATTATTGTTATACTGACTTCATTTTTTAGGCTAAGAATGGTTATTTACGCATCCAAAAGACTGTCTTGAGTTAAATACAATATTTACCTGTAGTTTAGAACTATTATAATATTAGCACGGGCAACAACCGCCATTGCCAGAAGTCGAATACATCATTTTTCAATCATTGATGACTTTTTCCTTTCCGTGATCTCATTTTTGAGTGCTATCTAGGAGCGCTTTACAACGCTTTGGTAATAGTGGTCAGGAGCGCATTACTATTACGCTTTAACACATTAAAAGTTAATAAATAAATAAAGTAAAAATCTTCTTTTCTCTTATGCTATCATTTCAGTCCCCTTATTTAACCATTTGGAGCGCCAAGGGGTAGAGTTCTTACAGTTCTCTTTTCGATGGATGAACAATCTTCTGATGCGAGAAATCCCTTTAAGATGCACCATTCGACTATGGGACACTTATCAATCAGAGATCAATGGTTTTGCTGATTTTCATTTGTATGTGTGTGCAGCATTCCTCAAAAGGTTCTCTGAAGAAGCTCTGAGAGAGCATGATTTTCAGGTGAGTTTTTACTGTAAATGAAAAACAGGTTTAAACTCTTTCAGTCGTTCAATTAAAATATGAACCAAAGAAGCTACAACTTTGTTGTGTAAATTAGTATAATGGAACAATGAGCCCACTAAAAAATTAATATTATCTGGAGATGTGGGTCAAGTAACTAGGGTATGTGGGTCAAGTATATAGGATATGTGGGTCAAGTATCTAAGATATGTGGGTCAAAGAACTAGGGTATGTGGGTCAAGTAACTAGGGTATGTGAGTCAAGTATATAGGATATGTGGGTCAAGTATCTAAGATATGTGGGTCAAAGAACTAGGGTATGTGAGTCAAGTAACTAGGATATGTGGGCCAAGTAATTAGGATATGTGGCACAAGTAATTAGGATATGTGGCACAAGTAACTAGGGTATGTGGGTCAAGTATCTAGGATATGTGGGTCAAGTATCTAAGATATGTGGGTCAAAGAACTAGGGTATGTGGGTCAAGTAACTAGGTTATGTGGGCCAAGTAACTAGGATATGTGGCACAAGTAGCTAGGGTATGTGGGCCAAGTAACTAGGATATGTGGCACAAGTAACTAGGGTATGTGGGTCAAGTATCTATGATATGTGGGTCAAGTATCTAGGATATGTGGGTCAAGTATCTAGGATATGTGGGTCAAGTAACTAGCATATGTGGGTCAAGTATCTAGGATATGTGGGCCAAGTAACTAGGATATGTGGGTCAAGTAACTAGGATATGTGGGCCAAGTAACTAGGATATGTGGCACAAGTAACTAGGGTATGTGGGTCAAGTAACCAAGATATTTGGGTCAAGTAACTAGGATATGTGGCACAAGTAACTAGGGTATGTGGCACAAGTAACTAGGGTATGTGGGTCAAGTAACCAAGATATGTGGGTCAAGTAACCAGGATATGTGGGTCAAGTAACCAGGATATGTGGGCCAAGTAACTAGGGTATGTGGGTCAAGAAACTAGGGTATGTGTTGATTTATTGAGTTATTCCTTGCAGGGCATATTAATGTTACTTCAGAACCTGCCCACATTGCACTGGCGGGATAAAGAAATCAGCGAGCTGTTAGCAGAAGCATACAAACTTAAATACATGTTTGCTGATGCACCAAGACATTTGCTGCACAAGTCTTGACCTTAGTTTCCAAGTGATTGTATGTTGTTATGGTGGTGCAGTGATTGATATGATTGTATGTTGTTATGGTGGTGCAGTGATTGATATGATTGTA